>JARFOC010000721.1:87076-114637 GCA_031763485.1 Osmoderma eremita | reverse complement strand
TAGTTTCCACTTTTGTAACAAAAATAGCTGGAATCATACAAATCCCCATATAATACAATAATATTTAAGAAAGGAATGCCAATTACACACACATGCATATGTCTTGTTTCAACTTCTAGTCAGTCGATGAACCAGTTTAATCTTCAGATGATGACGAATCTGTTACATGAATAATAAATTCTTCAATTATCTGTCAATTATCAACTGTTACAGTGCGATATGATCTTCAAATTAATTCCTCCATATAGTTTACCTTAAATGTGGTATTATTCATTTTTATAGTTTTTAACTTGTCCATACAATTTCAATGGCATTTAACTTGCAGTGGTAAGGTGCTAATCGAAGAACTTCAACTTCAACTTTTGCGAGTTCGTCAATCCTGCCTTTATCATACTCCGGCTTAAATTGTGACACACAAAACAGCAAGTCCCTTTTTAGCATATCATCAGTGGTTGGTATTTGTTCCTCACGGAACCAATCAATGATATTGTTTTTCCTCCATGCTGCCGTTTTTTCGAATTTTCTGCAGTGATAGGAAGCATTATCGATTACTGATTTCTGCGGTATATTTGGAAGCAATTTCTTAATAAACCAATCCTCGTATGTGTGTGAATCCATCTCATGATGAAAATCAGCAGTGTTTTTCTTACAGAGAAATGTATATTCAGCACCAGGAACAAATCCGTTATCATCACCAGCATGAACTAATGCAAAAGGAGGTCCAAGCCCGGTTGGGAATTTCAAACGAGTACTTAATCCTTGGATAAAAGCTTTTGGACACTTTTACGTCCTACTTTTTGAAATTCGAAACCCATATCGTGTAACAATCTATGTAAACTAACTCGACTGAAGTTAGGGAGATCATCATCATCATTGACAGCAGCAAGAATTACATTCAATGTAGGTGGCATATTCTGTATTAAAAAAAAACTATCCACTTTACGTCGGATAGGTGCTTGCGTGTTCTCATCATATATTTGTATATAATATAATTGTATATTTGTAATTTGTAATAGTTGTATGCCTTTCCTTTTCTTGGGGCTTTTTGGACTTGATAATGAACCAGATTGTTGCTCCCGTTTTATATTATATATTGTACGCTCTGAGCAACCCAAAGCTTTACTTGCTTCTTGAACGGCAGCACTCACATTCATAGTTTTATTAAAATAATTTAAAACATTTGCAATCATACACTTCTCCTTCAGGCTAAATTTTTCTCCCTTGCGCCGTTTTCTCCCTACAGAGTCCATTAATGCAGTGAAAACTGTAATTAAATGTATAAGTTATGAAATTTCTAAAAATCAAGAAAAATATCCATATTACCCTGTGCACGCTGGAAACAGATGGAAGCGTTCTGAAAAAAACGATTTATACAACTATATATAAACAAATTAACGTGAAATTTAACTAAAAATATTTGAAAACTACGACGATAACGATTGACAGAAGTTGACGCTAATAAACAGATAGATAGGTACTTTGCCAACGCCGATATATGTAAATAAGTTGCAACATAGCAATCGTAAGTGAAGTTGGCACTAATGAGAGCAACTAAGGATAGTAAAAGATAAAAGTTGCTATTATGCCGTAGCGCATACGGAGGTTGAGACGATCTACAGAAGATTTTCTAGTACATGTCTTCTTTATATTAGTATATTCTAAGATTTCGCATGAATGTTTCGTATCAATTAGTACAAAGATAGTAAATGCAATTACAGTGGTGTGGATTCCCATAATAATCATTCAAAAAAGGATGCAGAAAGGTTGCCTAACACTGAATTTATAAATCATACTTTACGAAAATATTGCGAAAGGTTCACAACTGAATATGATATACAGTGAGGTGGTAACGTATGGAATCAAATTCATAAAATCAATGACATTGTTTTCCCGTAAATGCTCGAACAGATATAATAACTTAAAGGTAGATGTTACTTCACAATATATGTTGAAATTATGACATCATCGGTTTCTTCTTAATGGCAAACTATACAATTCTTTATTTTATTTGATAGAATATTCCATTTGCTATTTGATAGTCGCAGAAAGTAATTTGTTGAATTAGAAAGTTTTTGAAAAAAACAGTCGTTGGTAATGAAACAATTTGTAATGAGTCAAATATACTGTGACGGCTGCTGTCTTGTGTGTAAAATGGTAATGCGTGAATATAGTGGACTGCTAAACACTTCACACAAAATATTTGCATTAATGGGAAAACTATTTGTATGGATAGAAACTCACCAGTTTAAAATGCTACATTTATTCTGAACAGCAAAACTTCTACAATACAAATTCCAATTACATTGCTTGCGCGACGATGTTTTTCGTATGATTACTTTGCCGGGACTGACTCTAAATTCATACATTTGTTCCGAAAAAGGTTCACTCACAATACATATTTTTAAGCAGAAAGCGGAGTTCAGGATTGAACGATACCTATACTTCTCGCAATGAAACAGTCGACTTTTGACAGCGATAATGTTAAAATCATAGCAAGACAACCAAGCAAAACTTCATGTACAACAAATGCATAATAATATCAAATCTAGTGACATTTCGTCCACGTAGGGTTTCCTCAATTAGAGCCAGTTACACAGGTATGGTAAGTTGTCAACGCACTTACTTGACATTTGTCTTTTTGACGTTCTATTTAGTGTTGGTAGTTTTCGTATTTTTTTAACCATACCCTACCTATATATCTGTCAAATCATATGATATGCTTCGCAATGCATGGGAACCATGTAATGAAACGGTGAAATGTCAAAAGTCGATTGTCTAATTGCGAGAGCCTAAAACGTCTAACGGTATTATTAAATGGACCATAAAATTTACAAGACAATTCCCAACTGGGAGCATGAACTTGACTACAGTACAATACGAAAATGAATAACAGACCCGGAAATTGCCAAAGCTTTTTTTAAAAATTGTATTGAGAACTTGATGAAATTTCAGAACGAAACATTGTGTTTTTGTGTCTTTGTTACTCTTTACAAACTAAAATAAAAGACGCTAATAGGTACAGTGCACATCTGCACATAATACATACAGCGTTTAATTTATGTAAAAGTTTTGTTGTTTAAAAAGTTTAAAAAGAACATTTTTATGCTGCAAATTAATACTTATACTTGTGTAAACGGTTTCTCAATTTTTAAAACATAACGAAATGCATATAAATGGAAAACACTTGAAATATTAATTGTCGTTGGTGCAAGAAGAAGTAGGTATGTGCGGAAATATTAACCTCAGATTTTAATTTGGTGCACCGTACGCTAGTGTTTAGTGTGATGTAGTCCATACATTCCGATTTCTGCGCATGCGAAAGATACAAAAAAACTTAATAATGTGAGGAGACATAAATACAGTCCACATCAAGAGTGCATAAAAACACATAAACAAGGTGTTACTTATTCAATGAGAGGTACCGAGTTTGTCCGCCCATAATGCAACCTATAAGTAAACTTTTACGAAAAATTGAAGACTTGGAGCATCTAGAGACCGTGTACGAAGTGGTCGCCTTAAATTTAAAGTTTAAAGTTTTATTAGCCGCCCAAGAAAATCCAAATCTGTCAAGTCGACAAATCGAATTAGATTATAACACAGGCTTTTGCCTATGTTATAATCTAATTCGGTGTTAAAAACATACATATCGCACAATATTGTCCTTACAAAATGAAATTACTACAGGGGCTAGGGGATGATGATTTTGACCGCAGAATGCAATTTTGCAAAAGATCTTCGTTTGTGCAACAGATGAGGCGACATTTTAATGAACGGTTCGTATTAACACGATGAACCCCAGCGCACTGCGCACTTCCTGTTCCAGAATACTTGAGCATTGTTTTCGAAGATAGATGCATTGGTAGACGTAGAATCATAGACTGGTCAGCTAGATCGCCTGATATACGCTCAATTGATTTTTTCTTGCGTGGTTATTCAAAAAGTAAAGTTTACCTAAATAGGCCTACTACAATAGATGAACTGTAGGAGCGAATTAGGTCAGTTAACTACAGCCGATGTTATAAGGACTGTACACAAAGAATTTGTTAGTTGATTTGGATGTTGTCAAGTTGTAAATAGAAAGAAATTGAACACCTGCTTTAAAAAAAAAAACGTTTTTGTGTAAAACAAAATTCAGTTTACCTTTTGTGACTATCGTATAGCGAATGGAACACTCTATAAAACAGAAGAAAAAGTATAGATTACTATTTAAGAAAATTCTATGACGTATAAATTCAACAAATATTGTCGAGTAAAGTAGTATCTACTACTAATATATGTCCATTGTGAGAAATTACTATACAGGGCGACGCATTAATGTGGATATATCCGTTATCATGTAAGATATGAAAAAAGTTATTTAGGAAAATTTTAGGCAGTTTTAAACTTTTCTTAAATGGATCTACCTGTATTTTATATCACAGAAAGAAAGATTAGTTTAGGTACTTTCATTTTTTTTAAGTACTCTCTACACCTAAAGTCATTAATTTCTTAGATATTTTGAAGTCTCTTTACAAAGTGAGATTTTTTGACGTTATTTTAATATAGCAAGTTAGCCAAAGAAATGACAGTTTCATATTTAATACAACTACAAAATACAAACAATTATAACTTACACTGATGATTAACATTTAATCAATTAACCCAACTGTTTACAACAAATTCTATAATAATTGTTAAAAATATCCACCCAAACTATCAATACAACATTGCAGCCGTTCTTCAAGGGATCAGCTTACATTTCTTAACATTTCTAAATTAATACTCGAGAATGCTTCTCTTATTCCGATTTTCATATAACCCTTGTGTATTTGATATATAAGGTTTTTTTACATTTTTTTATTACACATGAAGAAGTCAATTTCAGTGAATTCCAGTGATCGAGCTAGTCACTCAATTGGTTCCTCTTTCCTTGTCCATCTTTCACGGAAATATGTGTTTAGATGATCGTGTATTAACCTAGTGAAGTAATGAAGCTCCATCATGCTGATACCACATCCCTTTACGAACGTTTAGGGGAACATTTTCCAATAACAACGGTAAATGATTTTCTAAAAAGTCTGAATAAGTTTCACCATTCACGCGTCCTTCCAAAAAGTGTGGTCCAATTACATAATCTCCTAGCTAGTAATTAAGACTTAAGACTGTCTTAGTGCCATTCCACGATTAACTCGTTATATTAGCATAATTTCTAAAAATCTCATTTTAGTAAAAAGACTTTAAAATATCTTAAAAATTAATGACTTTAGGTATAGAGAGTGCTTGATAAAAATACAAGTGCCTAAACTAATCTTTCTTTTTATTATATAAAATACAGGCTTATCCGTTTAAGATAATTGAAAGATTAGTGTATTTGAGTTTTGACTCGCCGTGTATTCAGTTTTGGCAATTTTGAAAAAATGTTACTTTGCTATAAAGCTGGGCCAATATTAAAAATCTTTGCTTGTAACAAAATTTCAGACTGTGTCGTTTGCAGTATACCTTGAAGTCGCAATGATTTTCATATAAAATTGACCATAACTTCTGAAGCGTGCTGTATATTGGAAGTGAAGGACATGCCCTTAATCCAAATCGGAAATAATATACAAGCTGTTCCATTTAAGAAAACGTGCGTTTGATTCAGCCTTTGTGATATAAAACAGCCTATATATATGAAAATAATTTTAAAATGCCTACAATTTTCGTAAATAACTTTTATATATCGGGCTTCGCCACACTAATGCGTCTCCCTGTATGTGATAGAGAATTTTTACAAAAAAGTGTCTGAAAAATTATGAATTGTATTTCATACTTTGCGACCTCACTGTATACATATTAGAGATAAGCAGTAGTTAATAAACATGACCAACTTTTGTAAGTTTTAGCACAAATTTCTTTTATTTTCAACATTATAAATTTGAAATTTTCAGAAATGATATGACTGATAAGCAAAGGGGAAAGTTATAACCGTATTCTTTTAGGGTAAACTACAACTGTGGGTTGATATTTTTCCTGTCAAGGATCTACCTCCACCCCGGGCAGTTGATATAACTCCTCAAGAACCCAGAGAATATCAACTTCGTGTGATAATTTGGAATATGGAAGACGTGATCTTAGAGGAAGACGACTTCTTCGTCGGTGAAAAGAAATCCGATATTTATGTGAAAGGGTAATTACATGAACAGCTACCAATTTGCCGAAACGATTACTAAAATAAATCAAATTTCATCAAGTATTAATTAAGTTGATAGCTAAAATAACATACATTTATTGTACTAGATGGCTTGCAGATATCACGCAAGCCCAAACCACAGACATCCACTACAGGTCTCTCGACGGAGAAGGAAATTTCAATTGGCGCTTCATTTTTCCATTCAAGTATTTGAAGACAGAGAACAAAATTGTCGTTACAAAGAAAGAGCGGGTATTCGATCGAACTGCCACTGAAAGAAAGGTACCCTGCCTGCTTAAACTACAAGTTTGGGATAACGATACCTTCTGCCCTGACGATTTTTTAGGTTAGATATTTTATCATTCTTCTTTACCTACACAATGACATCTTTGTCGATTTCAGGATCCCTCAGTCTCGATTTGAGACGAATGCCAAGAGGAGCAAGAACATCGAAAAAATGCACATTGCAGCTACTCGAACCACAAGTACCGCAAATTAACTTATTTCGTGTTAAGCGCTTACGAGGATGGTGGCCTTTCCGTGGAATTGATAAACAAAAAAATGAATACATCCTCGCTGTAATTGTTTTGTTAAATTAAGACGGTGGATACAAATAAAAGCAAAAATAATTTCAGGGTAAATTAGACGCGGAACTTAACTTATTGACTGCAGAGGAAGCTGAAAGTACTCCTGCTGGCCTTGGACGACACGATCCTAATGCATTACCTACACCGAAGTGAGTTTGGTCCTTGCACATAGTTCTTTTTTTTTGATTATGTTTGACTTACTTATGTTTATGACAGCTTACTTATCTCTTTTAAACGGAAACACCGTTTTTTATTTAATTTTTAAATTCGTCAAATTCTGAACATATTTCATGTACCTGAATTCAACTGTTTCCGAAAAAAATTGTAGAAGCCTCAAAAATTCAACCAAACTTATTTACATATGTAGTTAAAACCTTACATTGCGTCATACTATTGACAGTGACAGTTGACTCTTATCTTAAGTAACTTTGTCTTAGCAAAACCTATTATGATAAGGTTTTCTTTAATGCTAAGCATCCTCACGGAGAGTCAATATGTCAATCTAGTCTCAGCAAGATAGAAAAGAATATCGTGATTTAGGTCACTTCAGGGATAATTATACAAATGGTCGGTTTACGGTAACAAAAGATAAACAGCTAAATATATTACTGGCTGTTCAAGAAGACCACCATAAACCTAGCCGTATTGCGCTGGAAAATCAGACAGACATGCGTCCTAAAGTACTTAAAGGAAAATAAATGGCATCCTTATAAAGTCCAGTTGGTTCATAAATGCAGATGACCACGACGGGTGACTTGACTTTTGCGAGATACTCATGAATTTGTGCAATAACGATCCACAGTTTTCAAAACTAATTGCATTTTCGAATGAAGCAACGTTCTGTCTCCATAAAGGTGTAAATAAACAAATCTATCAGTATTGGGATACTGAAAATCCTCGCTGGATAATGGAATGTCATACCCAATATCCCCAAACAGTTAATGTTTTTTGGCCGGCATTATTGAGGACAAGATTTTTGGGCCCTTTTTCTTTGAAGGGAACTTAAACAGCGACAAATATTTTTAATTTTTAGAAGATGACCTAGTACCATGTCTTGCCACATTATACCCCGATCCAGATGATCCTGACACACCAAACGATTTCTTATAGTATCAGCAAGATGGAGCTCCGGCCCATTACACTCCTTCTGTGCGTGAGTATCTCAATACGGTTTTCCCTGAACGATGGATTGGTCAGTCGATGGGGTCGAATGGAATGGCCGGCCAGATCTCCGGATTTGACCCCTTTAGATTATTTTCTGAAAGGTTATCTTAAGTGTAAGCTCTACGTTAAGCGACCAAACAACATCGAAGACTTAAAGAATAGGATAAGAGACTGATAGAACCTAACGTAGTTACTAACGTCTTGCAGGAATTTCAATATCGTCTCGAATACTGCCGGGAAGTTGTGGAGATCATTTCCAACATTTGCTAAAATAATTCTTATTTTTTATTACATTTTACTACTTTTTCTAAATAAATAATAATATGTTGATGTTTCAAGATACCCTGCATTTTTCTCGAAAACAGTTGAATTCACGTATAGGACATGATACATAAAATATGTTCAGAATTTGACGTAGAATTTAAAAATTAAATAAAAGACGGTGTTTCCATATAAAAAAAGTAAGTGAGCTGTCATAACATGTTTTTTGGTGCCCCTGTATGCATGAAATAATCATCAGAAAAACGGCAACTAAAGTCAAAAATCGACGAGTACCAGCGTGTCTTCGAGAAAAGAACACCTGAATTTTGAATGAATTTATTCCAACCTTTACACGCTCACTGTACAAAAGATATCTGAGGTTATGAACACAAAATATGGCAGAGATGTTTGTACATTGAGAGTAATGTTACATCTCGCGAATCTGATCAGAGCTCATTTACTGTGAATGCGCTAGTGATAGGCCAGAACATTATGATCACAAGTGATACAGGAGTGACTATAAGCATTAAATAAGCAGTTTACACCATTGCACGTATTTTTGTTAAAGAAAGTAACTAAGTTGCTTGCCGCAAGCGGTGAAGGTGTCAGGTATACTGGGAACCATTATGTAATTCTTAAAGTTAATTTCAATAATATAGTATTTCCTAAATTTCGTGGATACCTGTCTACAATTTAAGGAATTCCAAAAGATATCGGGCGAAAAATACAAGTTCAAATCAAAAAACACAATCGAATTCCTCTTGCGATAAGCAGGACGAAGGAAAATTTCTAGAAGTGAATAAAATGCATAGGCAAATAAATGAAAGGAAGAAGGGAAGCTATTACAATTATCTTTTTCACCGCTGGTTAAAATGAGTAACTTCCTTGGCAATTCTTTAATAAACATACATACGTAGCTGTTTATGACATTACACTATAATTAGAAAAAAATCAAACAAATGCCTATAGTGTATATATAATGTTGGGAAATAGGCGGAAATTCAGACGAACCTGTTTTTCAGTTTAACCCTTATGATTAGTAAAATTGACAATATTACTGGATATGTACACGAGCAAATATACAAAGTGTGTACAACCTGGTGATAAAGTATAAAACAAAATTCATAATTGTTGTCTTCGGGCTCAGCAGTATGTCCGATGTCGTTACTGTTTGAGCAATGATGTCATTATTCAGTTTTTTTTATGATAAACCCCACCTCTTTCTCTAGTTTTGCATAGTTTTCTGATTACTTAAACAATGAATAGTAAATAAATTTGGTACATTACTTTACAATTTTTCCAAGAAAACTACACATTTACTTCAAAAAAATAAAATAAAGTCTCATCCTTAACCGTAGATTTCTCTTGAAATATAGAAAAATAGAAAACCAAATTTATTAACGGAATTTAAAGAAGATGCTGGAACAATCAATACTACTAGGATTAATTTGTTCCATTTCAGCGTGAATTATCTGGCGTACTTACTTGTTGGTCGCATGACATCCGCCAGGTTAGACAATGTTTCTCTTCTACTACGGCTCCTAGGTCCTATTGTAGAACAGATGCCGTCCTAGTGTTCATCAAACAAGTCCATACCCTTAAGGGAGCTTAGAATCTTGTTCAATGAGGGATCTTTCAGGTCAGCTAGGAAAGTAATTTCCTTCCAAGAGATGGAGTACCTGATTCGGGTGGCCAAAGGACAGTGGCACATCACGTGCTAGTTATCGTTGTCCTTAAATTATGTTAAATGAATTGATGGTTCATTCAATACATTATATTTAGATTAAATAGTTTCACACATCATATACTTTCATCATATACTTATGATCAGAGCTGTCTGATCAAGCGTCTAAAATTATATTTCTCTGTAGCAACATTTCTCTGTATTGCTGATTGGCAGGGAGGAAGACTTCAGAGATATTTATAAAAGTAAAATTTTAATTTCGTAGACGGCAACCAAATGTACACGCCACTAAAAGGTTTCATTTGAAGGAACCAACAATTTATCTATGATTATGTCAAGGCGTGTAATACCTTTTTTCCGTAGAGAAACAAAAACATAGATTTGGAGGTGTCGGGCATTTATTCCGATACCTATAGTATCATAAAAATTCTAAGGAATGAAATCTCATGGAAAGGAGAAGTATTACAATACACGAATTGTCACGAATTTACATTTCGAATATAGACTTGGGTTAGATAAAATTCGCCACACCACTAACTATCTAATTAAGTTAATTCGGTTTTTATGTTCAATGAACCAATCAGAGCGAGCAAACAATTTAGACTACTGTGAATTTAAATCAACGAAAAGCAGTTGCCACAAGATGTCACAACGATACCTTGATGATGTTTCGTAACTGTGATTAATAATAATAGGGAAGGAGAATTACAATATGTATGTTTTATATATACAGACTGTTTACGGTCTTGTGATTTTATTTTCAAGGGGTGATTAAAAATCTTAAAATAAGGTCATTAATGTAAAAATATTTTAACAAACTTGCATAATAAGAGAGATATTAATGTTAAAAAAAATGAGGTTTTTATTTTTTTATTTTTAAGTGGCGATTAGGCATATTAATTTAAACAGTTTTTTAATGTTTTTCATGAAATCCACTTCACAGTAGTTGTTCAAAGTTATCGCCGTGTTGTTTCGCTCGACGTATCGATGAATTGGCATAGTTTACTAGGGCTTGGTCTTGCCGTTGAATTGTCGCCACGGCTGCCTCAACGTAGTAGATACCATGGTCTTCGTAACGTCCCGTAGGTAGAAGCCAAAGAGGTTAAGGTCGGGTGACCGAGGAGGCCATGGTATAGGACCACCTCCACCAATCCACTTATCTTCAAACACATTATCTAAATATTGGCGAACTAAACGATTAAAATGCTGCGGTGCGCCATCGTGGAGAAACTACATTTGTCGACGCACATTCAAAGGAACTTCTTCCAATAGTTCCATCAAGTGATCTTGCAAGAGATAATCATATCCAATCATTCGATTTGGCAACACAAATGGGCTAATAAGTTGTCCGTTGGCAGGCCGGCCCAAACGTTTATCGAAAATCTATGTTGGGAATAATTACGACGAACAGCACGTGGATTTTTCACAGCCCAAATATGAGTATTACAACAGTTATTTATGCCGTTACGTGTAAACATTGCTTCATCAGTCGCCAATACAATGAAAGAAAAGTTTGTAATTTCTACATGTTTTTATAGAAACCATCGGCAAAACTGTAAACGTAAAGAATCATCTTCAAGTTGTAGAGCCTGTACTTTTTGTACATGGAAAGGGTACAATTGATTCTCGCGCAGTGTTCGCCAGACAATTCGATTTGATACATTTACTTAGCGAGATATTTTTCGAGTACTTCTAGAAGGATCTTCTTCGAGAAGATTTAAAACTTCTTCTTCGGCATCCAAAATTCGTTTTTGTGGGCCAGGACCACCATCTGGACCTTTAGATGTTCGCATCACACCAGTTTCTCGTGCACGGATTACTAGAGCAGTGAATTTTTGTGGAATATATGTTGGCCTGTCAGGAAACCGGTGAGCGTACAATCGGCTTGCAACAGCAGAATTCTGGCATACTTCACCATAAATTAACAACATATCAACGTATTCACTGTTGGTGCGATAAACTATTTTTACTTTCCTTATTAGGATTTATTCGGAAAAATTAACGTCGCAATGCAGTGACAACTAACGAAACAGCTTGACAGATGGGGAAAATCACAGACATCAGCCTACTTAGTAAAAAATTCACTAATAACCTATCGTTTACATTTACTTTGCACAAGTCGTTGATCAATTGTTTTAGCGTTAAACGTTTACCGTTTTTTATGGTGGTTAATCACCACTTAAAAATAAAAAATAAAAACTACAGTTTTTTTACATTAATATCTCTCTTATTATGTAGCTTTGTTAAGATATTTTTACATTAATGACCTTATTTTAAGATGCCTAACCACCCCTTGAAAATAAATCACAAGATGGTAAACATCCCGTATATGTATATTGATTTTCTTTTTCAAATTTAACTACCAGATAACAAATTCCGTAGCAAAATATTTCCCATAAAAGAAAATTACCAGAAACTATCACATGCCTTCCTTAAATATTTTAGTGTGATTTCGAAGAGGAAAACAAAGGAGAGGAGTCGTTTAAAAGCACTTCTGTCGAATACCTTGAGCAATATTTCTAGCATCAAAACCGAATCTTGGTGGAATCCAGCTAGTATATCAACTTTTTTCAGCAAATAAAGAAAAATGTATAATGTACCATGCAAACACTAATAAAGATCTTATTTATTTACAAGTGTTATAATTATTATTGCTCTGACGTTATTATGAAAATAAGTTGTACGTACAATACATATTTTCTTTTGAAAAAGATTCCCTTTATTCAAGTATATTTTAGGTATCAAACTACTGTCATATATTACAGTGCGCGCCTAATGTTTGGAATAAATTCGGTAAAAGTAAAATATTTTTTTGGGAAGAAATTCCCCACAGGTTGATCTCTAAACTCTCCTGTAACAAACTTCTCGAAGTCATGACAGACTGGGAGGGATTGAGATAACGTTTGAAACGAACATCGCCGCAGACCAAAATTTGGCATGCAGGCCGATCGAAAACGAACACAGATTCGGGGGCAGAGGTATGCTACGGGAGCCGGGAGCGAAGGCTGCGCGTATTCCTCGGAAGGCAGCCCCTCATGCTTCAAATCTGCCCAAAACAAATCTGTGCTAGGGAGTGTATTCAGCAGAGGCCATAAAGCAAACACTGTACATTGTTACTGACAGTCAAGCTACCGTAAAGGCAATGCCATCCAATCGAATACCTTCTAGGCTGGTATGGGACTGACTGCAAGGTCTTCGTCACCACGAAACACAATGCAGTTAAGCTGATGTGGCTGTCGAGGCATAGGGAGATTGCAGCCAAAGACCAGGTGGACCCGCTAGAAAGGAACGGATCCGAAATGACTTTCATAGGACCTAAGCCAGCTCTCGGGAACACAAAAACTGCTGCGCCTGATGTGGTGACTGAACCAGAAACACTGGTATTATGTAGCACGACAGAAACACATCAAACAAGTGTTGAGAAAGCCATCACAACATTTGGCAGCTGACATACTCCCTCTTGGCACATCGCAGACTAGGATGCAAACGTGTCTACTTACAGGACACGGCAACATAAGAGAACATCCATACGGAATGTAAATCTATAGAGAGGATCTATGGGTGCAATAGACGCACTACGGGGCACACTGGAAAAGGATTTTACGCTCATACTACTAAACATTGTCAGGGAGGTAGTGTGTTTGGATAATCGGGAAACAACCGAATGCAGAGTAATGCAGTAGACCTCAAGGTAGCAGTGTTAAGGTATATAAAAGACCTTCCTCTGCATTAGGAACACAATCAATCAATAAGTTGAATGCTAGAAAATTTTTTTATTGAATTAAGTGTTCGAACAACCATGCACCGACTTGTACATTTTGAACAATTTTTGCATTAATTGTGCGCGTTTCATCTCTAATGCGACTCTACTGTTCAGCTCAATTTTGTGGTCTGTTGACATATATTCTTTTTGACCTTAAATAACCTGCTGCTAGGCCAGGAGGCAAGCAATTGTCCAGTAAATCTCGAACAGGGCACTCATAGTGCGAGGGTGCGCCATCTTGGTGAAACCATATGGTATTATATGGAAGGTCAAGATCATTGTCGGTTGAAAAAATTGCTGCAAGCGCTGGAACATCGTCATTTTCCAAAAACTCTAAATATCTTTCTCCTGTGAAGGTTGCTTCAAGGAAGAAATACTATTATTCTGTTATCACCTATTCCAGCTCATACATTGACTTTCTTTGGGTGTACCTCAAGCATCCAATGAAGATTTACCCGACTTCAATACCTGCAATCCTTACGGTTCACCGTTCCATTGAAACAAAACTTGACCTCATTTGTAAAAAGTATTTGCCGGTGTAAACCTAGATTTACAAATCTATCGTAGATGCATAAAGCTGTAGTCGCCGGTCGGGGTCATCTTAATTGCGTTCCTGCTGAATTTTGTAGGATATGATACTTTTTCCTTCCTCATGATACGTAGCACTATTGCCTGACTAACTTCATTTTCTAATGCAAAAAGTCGAGATGTAATATGAGGATTCTCTTCCATACTTAACAAAATATTGAATTTCTGATCTTCAATAACTTTTGGTCGTCCAGTTTTTGGAAGCTCTTTAACGGCACTGGTTTCTCTAAATTTAAACATAATCGATATCTAATATTTTGCACTAAACAAATCGCATACTCCCCGCTGAACTCTATTCTCATCCCTGCATCCCACGAGAATCAATCCTTTGTGTGACTGTTAAATGTGCCGTTAATACTTAAATCGCAATAAAAGTTTTGTGCCGCTACAACAGTCGTAACAGATGTCGGTATAAAACACGTTGATGTATAAAAAAAACATCAGGCACTAAATTAACGTTTCTGCTTAGCAACAGAATTTTTTCCTTTATTTTAATTGATTTACGGATTCTCACTTTGAATTGTCATTTACTCGAAAAATTTCTTGGTTAAGGTGGCAACATTTTTATGGTGTCGCCTCGATAATGAAGAGAAGGTTGCCGTATATAAAAGAAAAATTGATGACGTTATTACTCAAAAACAAATGATGGTTGAAAATCGACTTACATACAAAAATTTATGTTTTTATCAAAAAATAATCGACCTATTCGAGGAAAAAATTTATTTCGATTTTATTGAATTTATTCCATACTTTAGGCGCACACTCTATACAGGGTGACGCATTAATGTGGCAAAGTTCGATATATCTGTTATCGTATAATATATCAAAAATTGTACGAGAATTGTAGCCAGTCTTACACTTAAAATTTTCATGATTTTCATGTATACAGCGTGTTCCATATCACCAGGGTGAACCAAGCATAGATTTTCTTGAATGGAACAGCCTATATATTATTTCAGATTTAGGTTAAGCTCATGCCTCACCCCCTATATACAATTTAATTGCATTATACAGGATGTTTCAGGAGTTATTGTCAATTTTATGTACAAATCGCAGTGCAAATCAGAGTCCGAGGTCTTGTATACTATATAAATTTTCTTTTACAGGCATAGATTTCTTAAGATTGTCTACAATTTTCGTAAATAACTTTTGATATCTTATATGATAACGGATATGGCGAGGTTTGCCACACTAATGCTTCACCCTGTATAACAGTATGTAAGTTATGAATGTAACACCTCAACCCTCAAGAGCTCTAGATATAGAACAATACCTTATTCCAAGAAACATCAATATCATCTTCAATTTACAACTATTTAGAGCAATCCCATATAAATTAAGCAATAAATTGAGACAATTTTAAGAATTTAAAGCACAGTTCCTTATTTTAATATGTAAACACTAAAATCTCCTTTTCGTAACAAAACAAATTTGTAATAAGATGTCACAAAAGCATCTACACAATTGTCAGTCCTAGTAATTTTATTTTAAGGCATACTTGTAGAAATCTCGACAGCATAAATGTTCCAGATTTTTATTATGCGTTGGGTGCACTGAAATGCTTAAAATATATAATCTAAATTATTAAAATTAATGTGCTATTTGATTAACTACAAATTAATCAATATGTTTCTGTTTCAGTCGTCCAGATACTTCATTTTCATTCTTCAAGAATCCCTTTAAACTTCTCAAATTTCTCATATGCAAACATTACAAATGGAGAATAATATTTTGCGCGATGATTCTATTTGTGGCGCTTTCTATAGCTTTTGCTATATGGCGCTTCCCAGAGTTGACCATAATGAAAATATTGAATTTTCTTCCTAGTTTTTAGTTTTTATTATTGTTTTAATATACACTATATATTATATTACCTCTGATCGTGTAAAGTATAAAATAAACACTTATTTATTATATTTTTATAAATGTATAATCCCTTGTAAACGTAATTTCGTTAAGACAAGACACCCAATTTACATATTAACATTAATAAATGAAAGTGACATCACACAATGTGTGCTGTGGAATACACATTTTTTATGAGTTAATGGTTGTTTGCAGATTCCCTTATCGCCGGAATAAAACTGTATCTTTCCCAATTACTAGCAGATCATTCGAACAGGTTTGTAATAATGTTATATTTGAAGCGTGTAATACAAACAAGATTTATCGGTTGTAATAACTTTGGCATTGTCAACATTTTATCTCCTTTCCTGTGCTTTTTTTAATGGCAGTCAGCTTTATCAATCCTATATTAGACAGTAATTTTCTGATAACCATATGCATATTTGTTTTTGATTAAGTTAATTATTACGTATTAACGGATGTATAAAACATGAATTTGCTTTCCTTAAAATACTTCCATTTCTACCTAGCTTTGATCATCCATAATAGTTGTATTCAAAAATGTCTTTTGGTGTTTATGTACTTAATTATAGCCATATATATTTATTTAAGAATATTTGCAAACAGATCCATTAAAAATTCTAAATACATTTATTTTAAAAATTGTCTCAATAGTTAAATCACATATTGGAATATGATTCTGATGACAATGACAATCTTATTAAAAAAGCAACAAGTACAGCAAATAGAGGAACAACAAAAAGCTCATCCTTTTTATAATACAAAAAGTAATAAGCAACCAGGACAATAGTACCGACAATAATCGGTAGAGTATAGTTCCATTCCATAAGAAATTCTAGGAATATCATTTTATTTAGAAATAAATGAAAACTTTTAAAAATGAATGGCTGATGATTCGAGGGCAAAGTAAGTTAAAATTTAGCTATAATAAAGGATTAAGGTAAAACGTTCTTATAATTTAACTGTAACTGTGCAATACTATGAAAAAATAATTGAAAATATTTTGATGATTCACATGTAACACCACGGCGAAACTCTCCTGGGAAATTAGCTAATATGTAATTACCGTATCTGTTATTAATATACTAGCATGGAAAGTAATATTTCTGGTAATTGCACGCCATAAAATTTGTATACGATAAAATACTTAATCAGGCTGAGTATATTTGTAATAATAGCTTGCAGCATCAACAAAATCACAACATCTACACTCCTAGGAATACCTACGTGATTCATCTTCTCCGTTAAACGTTAATCATTCCATTAATTCCATTCAGAACAAACATCAAATGAGTAATAATTTCTCTTTTTAAAAGCGAATGCTTTGAGCTAATGGTTTTAGGACGGTAGAAAACAATGCAATTAGAGTAGTGATGCAACTATTTCGATAATAATTAAAATTTATTTTGAATCCTGTACGATCGATAGCCTCGATAGACTCTTATTAATGAAGCCATGTTGTGCCCTACTATGTTTAGGTAGTGGAAGACGTATAAATGTCCTGTATTCAATGAGAGAAATGAGTATAGCGAAGTTCTGTCACTTCCCACCTTAACTAAAAGCGATATAAACAATCTGGAATTAAAAAGTACGTTGATTCTTATGTTTAGCAAGTTGACGCTATTTTATCAATGAAAATCAAAAGGTGTATTTTGCAGACCTTAATATAACAGAATAATAACAGAAAAAATCCAGGTTCGCACCTGCCTTTTCTAAAACTCTTTTCTATAAAAAAATGTCGTGTCGAGATTTCCGAATCTCGTTGAGTGTTATACTATTTGTTTTTCCTATAACCTATTTTTCAAAACAGTCTCAGATAGTGACTTGAAACAGACCTTATGTACTTTGGGACGTATAGGGTGATTCGTTTCTAAAGAATATTCTAATATTGCTTACATCTTCTAAACCTATCAGATGACGAATCTGCTACCAACTTTTCGAGTAACGCCAAGTTTATGGTTTGGCTGCATCCACATTTTTGACCCAGGCTTTAAGAAAAATCAATAACAAAATAACCAAAACTAATATCAAAATATTACAAAATTTGGCGTGAAAATTGACAACCGATTTGTAACATGCATGGGAAAAAGCTTTATAAAAGATAGGTTCGAAACCCGGATCCATTTCAAGTTTTAAATGTATCGTATAATTTCAAAATACTAGGGAGCTACTACTAACTATCAAGTAACCAAATAACTTCGTGCGGTTTTAGATGGTAAAATATAAATATTTATTAAGAAACAATAATGCACTATTATCCATCGAAGTAATTACCGACACAATTGCCATCACAATTGCGAAGTAATTGCCAACGTGACACCTATTTCTCTATGCCGGTATTGTAGAACTCTATGAATCTTGCATCAAAAATTTGACGGACAGCATACAGTTGTCAAGAGAAAACAAAAGGTGGTAATAACTTGGCGAATGTCAGGAGATTATGGAGGATTTTGTAACTGTTTGAATGAGTGGTGCTTGACTCGCTGAAGCTGTTCACAATACATGTTAGCAGCGATGGTTTGACACCTATCCAAAAACTCATAATGGACAATTCCTTTTGTTGTCCACCAAACAAGCAATACAATCTTGTTTGGGTGCAAGGAAGCATTGGGAGTGTGTGGTACTGAATCAGTAGGCAATAGCCAATGATACGAACGCTCAGAATTTGCCTACAATATCCACTTTTCGTCGCAGGTTAATAGCCGATCAAGAATTGGTTCATTATCGTTGCGTGTAATGTTTGCCGAATAAATGCTAAGACGACTTAATTTGTTATCATTTAGCAATTCTTCCGGTATACATTTGCTTAACGTTCACCTCTTTCCCAGCTGATGAAGGTGGAAACGAATGGCTTTATCACTCACATTGAACTTTTCTGCAAGCTCTATGCAAGTTGTACTGGGAACTTCCTCCACAACCTGCTAAATATCGTCGTCGTCAATGATCATCGGTCTCCCAGAGTGCGCTTCAATTTTGTGAACCACTTCTGTGCCGTTCGATCACTTACAGTATCATTTCCGAATGCGGTACATATTTCTTGCGCCGGCGCTGCAGCTTAGGTACCAAGTTTGTACTCATAGAATAAACAACCTCGAATTCGTTGCTATTTTCAATTATTTAACTAGGAATTAAACAAACAAAAAACACAACATATGTATGTATCCGATAAAAAAAACGAATTCATACTAAGGTAGATGCCAGATTACAAACAAGTGCTACCGATCAACAACTTAAAGAATGTTCATGGCACTCTACTTTATGCAAAAACCGCACAAACTTACTTGGTTACCTGATAAATAGTTGGTAGCATTGGATAAAATTGTAATTTAATTAATTGTTATAAATTGTTATAAATTTAGATTTTAGTTCTGGAGGAAGAGCAGAGGCTTATGCTTTAAGTAGCTGATCCTGAATCTTTTGGTATCTTATCCCATCTTTCTCTCAGTGATTGTTATAATAAAGTATTGTATTTTTGTGTTCATATATGCCAATAAACCCCTGTTATTATCATTATTATTATTTCTAATTAAGGAGAAAGTATATCAACATAATAACTTTACAATAGAAATGCTAACAAATTTAATAAACTTCCAAATATACCCAACCAAAAGAAACAACTAACAAGCAAGTACTTTATATAATTTATTGACTTTCGTCAAAGATAAATACATATCCGTCAATTCTTCTAATTAGATTCAAAAGATAAAGGACATCGAGTGAGAGACATGCGTTTCGTTACCATCTGTTTGTCCTCCAATATTTACTTGAACGCAGGAAAATACACAAACAGGTCAGCGCTAAATATATCTGCACCATCTGAAATTATAAACACTAGATCCCAGTATATACTCAATATATTGAACCTTCCACGAAAACTCGCCCTAATGCAGATACCAGAAACGTTTAAATTATTTCTTGCATCGCTTTTCATTGTATTTTCAAGAGAAAAGAAACTTTGCAATTTTATTTATTAATTAATTGAAATAAGTATGTCCTAACTTTATAGTGGTATTATTTCTTGAGCTTGTTAGTATATATTACTTTTAAAATAGTAGATAGATGGACATAGGTAATTTATTCAAATATTAATTAATCAAAAAGTATTTACTTGCTTGTTCTTTGAATGATATTCAAAATACAAAAGATGGTACCAACTATTCTGAGAAAAGTGACTTTAAGAAATTTTGTTTCATCATAATTACTTATTCGGTCTATTTATTCTGTTGGCTAAACAAAAATTGTAAGCCAAGGAAGTTAATTTACTATAATAAAAGTTAGGAAAGAAGATTAAGTCATTTAGTAAGGAATTTCATGAATATTTTTTCTTTTTCTAGGTATCAACTTTTTGTATAAAGAATTATTATAATTTCTTGCATGTGCATATATGTATGAGTGCCGTTTATTTGAGTGGAGTATTTGTTACTTGGTCCTGGTAATCTATTTACCTGAAAGAAATATAAACACAATATATCGGATCAATCCTCACCTCACAACAAATTAATTAATTCGGGAATACCACACAAATTTCCGAAATACGTGTGCTAATATTAAATCTGAGTCAACTCAAAAATTTTGTAGAAATAATAAATGTAATTGAACATAAACATCATTCGAATCATAATTAAAATTCTTAGAAGGGAACCGCTTTAATTTTATCTTACTAATGTAAGATATATAATTAAAAAAAAAGCTATACATCGTTATAACTTTATATACGTAATGACGTTTACATTAATTTTATCGTTGAGTGGTCGTTTGCCGCATCACTTACGTCAAATATTTATAGTCTCAAAAAACACTTATTGCGGATCAGAAAATGTAAGCGAATATATAATTTTACTTACTAAAAACAATTATTAATAGATCGCATCGTTTGCCAAATGTTAGATTTTCCAGTGTCTTACAATTTAAACTGTTAGGTATATCGCAAAATAGTTAAATAGTAGATTTAAAATAAAAAATATTCTTACCACCTTCATGAGTGAAAGACTCCATAAACGTATTTCCGCAACTAAGTTGCCATTCTCAGAAGGGCCTACAAAAGAAAACGATGTTAAACGTATTACCTAGGAAAATATCATATTTATTAGATTACCAGCAATATGTATACTATTCAATTGTTCCAATCAGTTCGGAACAATTACTTAATTTACACTAAGAATTCGTATAAGCTAGAATGCGGATGGCTCCTTTGTCAGAATTCATAACTTTTCCCTTAATCTTATGAATATAAATACTCTCATAACTATCCAATTCTCGAAGATTAAGTACTTGTTTTACTAACCTAAGACTGTCTCTTGATATGCCAAGACCTGTTTCTGTAATATGCTAGGAAACATTAAACCTTTCTAGTCTACCACCTCCAAAATGGGCAATGTGCTCCTTAAAACATATTAAAATTGATCGCCTTGTGTGTCCAATATATTTTACGTTACACTCTTTACAATCTCTTTGAAGAATTCGTATAAGCTACAATGCGGATGGCTCCTTTGTCAGAATTCATAACTTGGTCGTTAATCTTATGAATATAAATACTCTCATAACTATTTAATTCTCTAAGACTAAGCACTTGTTTTACTACCCTAAGATTGTCTATTGATAGGCCGTGACCTGTTTCTGTAATATGCTAGGAAATACTAGACCTTTCTAGTCTACCACTTCTAAAATGGGCAATGTGCTCTCTAAAGAGTTTTAAAGGTGATCGCCTTGTGTGTCTAATATATTTTACATTACATTGTTTAACAATCTATTTCATACATTACAGACGAATAAATGAAATAAAAACACAATGTAGAACAAAAATGCATTAATGCATTGATCGATCGCTTATGTTTTTTATGCGATTAGTGACCTTATACAATTTTACTTTATTTACTTATTTGTTTAGTATTACTTCTTTTATATACCTTTATAGTTATGATGTATGTACATTGTCTTGGCGCGTCAAATACCGAATATTATTATTATTGCCTGGTTAATTTGATATGTTTATCATTTTTTCTACTACCCAAATTACTTTTTACTAACAGATCTTCCAAATATTTCAGGGATTCTGGCATCCGTACAGAAGGATACACTGAACTAACATGAATACGCAGTATCGGGAAATCATCACGCTACAAATTGATTTAATAAAATTCTGGACATACGTTTCAAGAGTACGTGAACCAATTCGGGAATTGGTTGACAATGAGAGCCGACTTGCTCTTGAAGCATATGTCCCAAATTTTATTAAATCAATTTGTCGTGTGTGGATTTCCCAGTACTGTGTATTAGCGATACTAGCCCACAATCCTTGAAATTCTTCAACTAGCATGAAATGAAACTAAGATGTAGTCGGCTTTTAATCTATGATTTTTTAGTTTGTTTATAAAGTCTAGTTTATTTGAGAAATGTTATAGACCACGACTTTGTGTTTACCTCCTCTTTCAGTTTTTCACTTCAGCTTGATTATGTATGATCGTCTCTCTATAGTATGCTCGGATTTATTGTGGGTATCTCCAAAATAACATTTAACTTATTAAAACTTCATATTATGCTTATGTTTTGAGTAAGTTGGAGTATACAAGTGTAGTATGGTATCCAATTTATGCATGCCATTCCTCGGCTCTTGATCGGATCCAAAGAAAAAATTTAAAATTCCTTAATTTTAAAATTAACGATATTTACCCTGACTTGGGTATCCCTAAGGATGATTTGCTAGTTTGGCATGGTATGGCATTGTTTGCGTGGAGAACAGATCCGCATGCATTCCATTTAATGTACCAAGAATGCCTACCAGGATGATCAACTCATTTCAACTGCCCGGGCCGAGGACTTGGCATATTGCAACGGGCTCCTGTATCAACCTTACGGAGAATTGCTGGCCATCCTCTAGATAATAATTTTCTTTTATTTCCGTATTTTTGTCCCCAGTATTACTTTTATTTTTTTTAGTTTTACTATTACTTTACCATTATTACTACTATCAGCTAACCTAATGTGTTAGTGCAGTCTTTGTGTATAGTGGAGTGCCGTGAATATTTTTTAAATTGTTGGTCGATAGCACTTGTTAACTGTCATCTACTTTAGTACCAATCCTTCTTTTATCGTATACATACATATTTTGTGTTTCTCTTTGTTTATTTCCTAGTTTTAAGTAATTGAAAATGGCAAGGAATGATACTTTCATTCAATGTTGTTTATGAGTACAAACTTGGTGTGGTAAATTATTTTTCGATGATGCTGTAACTGATGGAATACTACAGAAGTGGTTCAAAAAATTTTCATTGGAAGATCTCAGCTTGACAGATGAAGCACGCTCTGGGGGATCAAAGATCCTTAATAACGAGGATATACAACAGATTGTGCAGGAATATTCCAGCACAACGTGCTTAGAACTTGCAGAAAAATTCAATATGTGTGATGAAATCATTCTTTTACACCTTTATCAGCTAGGAAAGAGGTGGAAGTTAAGCAAATGGGTACCACATGAATTGTCAAATGATAACAAATTAAGTCGTCTTACCATTTATTCTGCAAAACATTTCTCCCGACGATAATGAGCCAATTCTTGATCCTTAACCTGCGACTAAAAGTGGAT
Source organism: Osmoderma eremita (assembly GCA_031763485.1). Taxonomy (NCBI): domain Eukaryota; kingdom Metazoa; phylum Arthropoda; class Insecta; order Coleoptera; family Scarabaeidae; genus Osmoderma; species Osmoderma eremita. The sequence continues at coordinate 90,994 of JARFOC010000721.1, read as the reverse complement.
ATTGTACTCAAATTCTAAGCGTTCGTTTCATTGGTTATCAAGATATTGCTGTTTCCATACTAGTTGTACATTGTTTTGAAATAGAATGTATTCATTTTATTTTATACATACTCCTGTTAACTTGTCCTGTAAATAGGGTAACCTGTACGACCAATAAATCAATAAATGAATATCATACCTGTTGTGCATAACTATAAACTAATAATATAAATGACTTTGTAACTTTGTATTTCGCATTGATTATACTTTGCGCCAAGAGAACAAAAATGATAAATCATGTATATCCCTTTGAATCTAAAACCAAAAATTCTTTCGTTTTTTTGCGAAATCTATGCGATATTATGCAAAACAGCTCTTTTTTGTATTTTGAAGGTAGCCAATTAGCACAATATCGCGTTATCTAGCATTGGAAGGAAGCAACATATCATTTACAGACAGCTAACATGATCACCAAACGTAATGCGTGACAGTGTAAAAGTACAAAAATAAAAAAATATCGATCATAAAAGAGCGTTTTTATCGTACGCATCTGTACAACGTGAAAGTCCTTTCAGCTTCGCAAGCCGCAACGCATTATAATAAAATGACATCGTTGTGAAAAATTCACTGGTCGATAGCTTTTTATCAGGATTGCCGCGAACAAGGATGTGTTGATTTTGGCGTCAACTTTAGAGGGTTGCGTATGCGTCCACACACAGTCACTGACTATGACATATACGATCTGGTGCGCGTTCTATGTGATTCTTGTGGAAGACGCAAATTATTATTATCCAATTTGCTTGAAGAATTTTCGACGGGACTGAGTGGTTCTATGTAAGTTTCTTTTTACAACATTTAATAATTGCAGTCATGACAGGTGTATGAAATTCTCAAAATATCCTTCATATTTAATATTTTCTCTTTCTAAATATCAGATGCTGATATTAGTAACATTGCTCTACCTTCAGAAACTTCCAGTTTGTGTATTCGATTTTAAGATATAGCGTGATTATGTTTTTTTTTCTAGTTTCATACCCTTCTACGTCTAAATCGAAGCAAATACAAATATATCTTGTTGGAAACAATTTTAGCATGCGTGATTAAATTACTACTTTTCTCTATTTTATTGAGCCTTCCCAATATAATTTCTACTATATCTCATAGCCAATATTATTCAAATTGTTTAGTAACTAAGAGAATAGTTTGATGCAAATTCTTGACAGAAATGACCTAACACCAATAGATTTCCTAAAAATTTGTGTTTTAACACCAAACTTTGTAATAACATACCAAATAATCCCTTGGAAATTAGAAATACTAATTGCTTTCTGCTACTGCTTCTTTCATTTCACCAATTTTTAGTTTATTTTCAATAAAAACAGTGCATACCTTGAATAAATCCATACGTTGGAAGAAGCAAATGTATTTCTATCAAAATGGCGGCCACATGCTTAAATATATAATACTTCAAAAGTTGTATTTTTTTATTTGGGAAGTTTCTTTCATAGTAAGCTACGTTATTGGTAGATATATTTAATTTTTCGATGTTGTATTATGGGTAAGAAATATTATAATTATGTCAACTGTTTAATGCGGCTGTGCCCAAATTCAAACCCTCTGTTGGCCAACGTAGGCGTTATCTTCCTTGGTTCAACAGGGATGTAATAGGGAGTTTAAAAATTAAAGAAAGTAAACTCAGGTGCTATAGAAAGTATAAGATTTCATTTCATTACGACCAATTTAAATATTATCGTGCGAAAGTAAAAAGCCTTAGTAATTTAGCTTATCAGGATTACATCACTAATGTCGAAACTTCAATTAGGCTCGACCCTAAACATTTTTTGGCATTCATTCAGAGGAAGAAGGGTAATACTAGAATCACCAGAGTGGCTAAGTATAAGTATGACAACACTGAATTCAGTTTACCTGATGCTATTGTCGATGTCTTCTCGGATTACTTCAGCGGCATTACTATCTCATCAAGTGACAATCTACCTGTCTTTCCTGATATGTCCAATGCGCCTGTTACTTTATCGTATATAAGAGAGGACGAGATTGAGTATGCCTTGCGTACATCTAAAAAATCTTTTACCACCGGATACGATTTTGTACCTGGCTTCTTACTTCGTGATTGTACGTCTGTACTTGCCAAACCCTTGCATATAATTTTTAATTTGATCCTTAAACATTCTAAGTTTCCTTCGACCTGGAAAATATCATATATATGTCCGGTTCTTAAGAAGGGCGATCCAACTGAAGTACAAAACTATAAACCTATATCAATATTATGTAACTTTGCCAAAACGTTTGAATCTGTTCTACATAAGCATATATATAATAGTAAATGTAGTGTGCAAAATAAGATTTTGTTTAAACTTCACACGATTGATCGTTTTAATATCGTAATATCGATAATATTATCTCACTCCCCGCTTTCCTAGAGTATTTACCGTTCCTCTAAGAGGCACTTTATGAGTAGATTTTTTTTTTCTAAGAACGCCCGTAAAGACATTGGAAATTGTAACTAGACTAAGTCTATCTAACAATATTTCGCTAATATCTAAACTTAGTGTTCGATAGATGAACGTCCTCAATATTACACTAATCACATTTTCATGTGATGGCCATACACTAAGGGTAACCCTTAGGCACTTTCACTGTCACTACACTAATTCGAACGGCTTTAGTCTTCTTAGCCGCCGAACAAGCCCGTTGTTGTCGAGTAGCGAGATTACTTCAACATTTTCGTGGCTTTCCAGCCTCTTGCGGTATTTGGCTGCAAACCTCTTTATCTCATCTTGAACCATAGGCATCTTCAGGTCTCGATGAATGTCAACGTTGCGGATGTACCACGGCGCATTGATGATGCTACGAAGTACCCTGTTTTGGAATGTCTGAATTACCTTTATGTTCGATTTTTTGGTGCAACCCCAAAGTTGGATGCCGTAAGTCCACACGGGCTTAAGTATCTGCTTATAAAGAAGCAGTTTGTTAAGAATTGACAACTCAGAGTGGTGTCCAAGAAGCCAGTGCATTTGCTTGTATTTGAGTCCCAGTTGTTCATGCTTTTTCTTCACATGTGTCTTCCAACGTAGCTTGGTCCAAGGTCATGCCTAGATACTTGGCTTCCTTGGCATGCGGGATTATTTACTGATTGACTATCACTGGTAAGCAGTCGTATTTCTTGTTGGTAAAGTTGGCGTGAATCGATTTCGCCTCATTTAACTTGATGCGTCATTTCTTTGCCCAATTGGTGACATTGTTGGCAGCTATTTGCAGTTTGTTTGTGGCTGACTTGATGTCTTTACAAGTATCGGAAAGAGCAGTATCATCGGCAAACGTTCCCGTTACAACTTCTTCGCTCTGTCGGATATCACTGATGTACAATAGGTAGAGTACAGGTCCAAGGGCACTGCCCTGTGGCACGCCAGCAAATATATTTTCAGTTCAGAGTATTCTTCACCATGTTTGACTCTAAAGTGACGGTCAGGGTGAGTAGATGAGTTAGATGTTTTGAGTTGCAACAAGCGCCATAAGCAAAGCCAAACAATTGTTTCCTCTGTTCGCAAAAATAAGAGAAAATCACGTTTTGTCGTAGCACCACAAGCGGGTTAGCATCTAAGCTAAGCTTGTGTAGTTATATGCTTCCATCTTTTCCTATATTTCGCACTCTGTTTCCAATCAAGTATTCCGATTCCGTACATCTTCCTCCGGCTCGCTCCTCCATCGCTTTCTCGGTCTTTTTTCTATAAACCCACCCTGCACTATTTTGGTTAAATGGCAGAATATCAAATAATACATTCACTTTTTTCCAAATCGAAAAGGAATCTTTTTATTCAGTAATAATTGAAAATATAGTCCAATCCCAACTAGCACCAAAGTAACTGAAACCGAGACGGGAACCTATTTGAAGTAGCTTAGACGTTATCGTGACTATAA
>JARFOC010000721.1:49502-81904 GCA_031763485.1 Osmoderma eremita | reverse complement strand
CAAATTACATGCGCAGTACGAATACTTATGCGTCGTATAATTTTGCAATATGAATTAATTTTATTTTTTATATCCACGTACAATGTTGAGTTGAATTTTTTTAAATATAATGCTTACATGTATATGTTTGTAATGTATATTTATTAAAATAATTTGAACTTGCACAAATAGAATTATTTTGGTTTTTCTTCAAATTATGAGAAAGTACGAATACTTGTGCGAGTAATTGTAGGTACTTTGCTGACGCCGGCATATGTCAATAAGTTGCAACATAGCAATCGGAAGTGAAGATAGCGCTAATGACAGCAACTAAGGATAGTAAAAGATAAAAGTTTCTATTATATCCCATACTGCATACGGAGGTTGAGACGATCTATAGCGGAATTATGCTATACTCGTAAATTGGCATTTGTAAAAAAAAATTAGAATATACCATGCGATATTTTAATTCAATATATTTCTAATATCAATTTCTGGGAGTACCTCCAAAACTGGAAACATACATTTCGTTAATTTAGCAGTTTAGATTTATTGAAGGCATGGTCGGCATTTCTAAAATTTAAAAGTTAAAAAGGACACGTTCCAAACATATACACATATGTTGAAAGCCTCTTTGTTTTAATCGTAGATTGTAAAAATTAATTGAAATTTTTACAATCTGGAGGTAATGTTAATGTTAGCAATTAATACTCCGCATTTTGAGAACTTAAAAGTCAAGAGGGCGGACATCTTCTTTAAAAGATATTGACGCCCATCTCAATGGTGTAAGTTTTTATTTTGTACCGATTCATAATTATTTGATGAAGCACCCAAGTTAATACATATAGTTCTAATATTATGCTTAGAAGTAGTTTACATATCTGGCATTAACATTAACGCCCATTTCTAACGAATATTAGGTGTAGCAATTGTTTTTAGTAAGGGGATAAGTTAAGGGGCTGCAGTTTGGGACAGATTATGGTGATACCATTTATTTTAATTTGCGAAAAGCCAGATTTAAATGGGTTGAAGTATTGGCGTAATGTTTTGGTGCCAAATTGTTAATTATTTATATTTTTTCAAAATGTTAGCAGTTTAAGTGTGCTGCAGTAAACAAATAAAGTAAAATTAATTAATACCGTATCGAACAAATTAGACACGAATACAACGGTGCGAGTAGAGTTGGCTTTGAGGTTGATTTTTAGAAATAATTAGAAGAAAGTGAGGTGTTCGCGATATGTGAACGAACCACTGAATAACAGCAATCCACCATGTTTGGGCACGCGAATTTTTGTATCAAAGGCTCCGCAAATCCTTCTGAAGCGGTGTAAGAAATACACGTCACTAAGAATTGCTGAAACTTGTGTCCTCTTGTTCTAACCGGACGATGTGGCTCAACTTCCTTAGCTTTGGGATTTTCTGAATCAGAGTTCAAAAAATGTACACCAAAGTAATTTTAATAATAAGATGATGATGATAATAATAATAAAATAATAGTAATAATTATAATGATAATAATAATCTCTGTTTCACCTATGATATACAAACGTACAAAATAACGTCAGAACAGAGAAAAAAAAAAAGAAGTGATTGAGAAAGTATACGGTACAATTTATTCTTAGATCTACTTAGAAGTAAAATTGAAGTATTCATTAAGTGAATAACAATTTAAATTTACTAGATAGCTTTTTACATTTTTGGTAAAACTTTCGAAACTATTTATGGATTTAATATACCTAGGCAATTTATTGAACGACCTACATTCTAAGTAAGTGGGATTTCTTTGATAGAGGGCAGTCTTATGGGACGGAGGTAGTAAATATAGAGAATCTCTTATATGCTTGAATTCAAACCATAATACATCATAAATATAGCTATCAAAGAAAGTCAATATTTGTTTATTCCTGAATATTTGTCCGCAAGATCCGCAGTAGTGCAGATCATAAATAATTCTCACTACTCGTTTTTGTAGTATCAGTACACGTTCCACATTAGGACAAGCCCCCCAATGAATTATTCCGAATATCATTCTTGAGTGAAAGTTGGAAAAATAAAATGTTTTTGGCGTCAATAAGTTATAAGATTTGTTTAAATTATAGATAGTGTAATAAATCTTCGATAGCTTTTTAGAAAGGTAATCCACATGAAAATTCCATTTTAAATTTTCATCAACAAATACACCAAGCAACTCAGAGTCTACAAGATTTATACTGTTATTATCCAGAACAAAATTTTTAACATTATATATTCATAAGTATTTAGCCTAACGTAAAATTTGTCACAATATCTCAATACAAAATTTTATTTATTCAATCTAATAAAGGAGATTAGATCAATCTTTCTCCTTTAAGACTTCTTAGCCTTGGTCTGCAAACCTCTGCAGAATCACATATGAGTTCGGCATTTGTCGAAAATCATCTACCTTTAAAATGTTTTTTGAGTTTTGGGAACAAGGGATAGGTCTAATTGTACTAAATCCGAAGAATAGAGCGGGCGTTTAACCAATTCAAAACCAATCTATTCCATTTTTTCCGTGCGATCAACGACTTGTGAACAAGAGCGTTTCCCGCGATGTTTTTCCATAATTTGTTGACGTAATTTAGTTAGCAAACCAGCATAATATGGTTCCGTGATACTTCTGCCCTGTTCCGAATAACTTATCACAATTTTTCCATCTTTGTCCCAGAAAACTGAATCGAGGATCTTGCCAAACAATTTTTGAACGCGGAACTTGTTGGACGCCTCCACTCTTTGGATAGTTCTTTGGTATCTGGATCGTAGTGATCGACCCATGCTTCGTCCCTAGTAACAAGCCCATCCAAATATCTTGAGGAATAATCTTCAAAGCGGTGGCAGATTTCCGTCGGAACTAGAAGATCGCCTTCTAGTTCTATCAGAATCGTTCTGATCAGCATTCAAGTACATATTTCGGAATCCATTTGAGCGAAAGCTTTCTCATGCCCAAGTCGTGTCGAACGACACGAACGACATAGGAAATGTGCTAATAATGCTATACGTTTGAACTCAATTCGTCAATCGTCTAACCTCATATCATGGACAGAATCAATATTTTTTGGGGTGTATCCACCCCGAAAAACGACTGCTCTTCCAGATCGGTGTTCGTCTTTAATATCCGATCTTCCTCTCTTAAATTTCCCAATCCAGTTTTTAATAGTGGCATTTGAAGGACACTGATCACCTACAGTTTCTTCATATCAGCAAGAATGTCTTTGCTCGATTGTCTTTTCAAAAATAATTACTTAATAACAGTGAAACTCGTTAAGTTAAATTTTCTTTCTTTCTTTAGGCATGCTGTTTACAAAAAACACCTTTTTAGTTATGCGCTGGTTATTGATGTTAGACTTTCACAATTTATTTATAAAATATCATTATTGCAACCATATCATCCAAATTCAATTTTTCTTACCAGAACGTTTCTAGTATCGTCGCAAATAAAAATAAGTTGACAAAAGTGTTATAAAGTAATATTTTTGTTGGAAAAGTGAGTGTTGATTTCCGTATAAAGAATAGTCAAGTTATTACCCATAATAACTAGAACCGGGTTTTCCTTAAAACATTTTTACGTGTAGGTTCGTTGATATTTCATTTAGTTTATATTTTAATACAATTTCATGAGAACAGAATGATATCTCGAAACAGGATGCTAATAAACTTCTAGCATTTCGAGAAAGTAATTGAAACTATTAAGAATTGCCAACTTGAACTTTAAAATCACATAAATATATTCTACAATCTACTGTGAAGTAGGAATATAATATGTGCTTAAGATCTTGGATCTAGCAAATATGTGTTATCAAATGCATTCATGTTTCCAATTTGCCCTCATTAGGGTATGGATCAGAGCATTCTTATGTACAGAATGGACTGATATAATCCGCTATTCACGCGCTTTAAATAATTTTGTATACAATTCGTGTCATTGCGTAACCAGAATGTTACTGGTTTATTTTGGACCTGCTTTACAGTACCTCAGTATAAACGTTAATTTTGTCGTGCTACATTAATTATAACGGTAATTGTAATAATAATTTTTTTATTAGATTACAATATGTGTTCCACAGATTTTTTATCTTACGATGAGTTACTAGTTTTACAAAGGTTGTTGAAATAAATGCTCTGATCCAAAACCTCATTTCTTGGGTTATAAATATATGCAATATAAATCGAGATATACCCATTTTCTTCGTCCGTATATGGGTAACTTTCTTGATACAGGGTGGAACAGGGAAACATCCCTAACTTTGTAGGCGAATAGAAAAGAAACTAGAAAAGGTAGAACAAATTTATTTTTTGTTTCAAAAAAGGAATATTGCAAGTCTGTTTCGTTAAGTTTTAAACAAAATATTTATCTTGCAAATGATGGCCTTCATTATCAATACATTGTTGTAACCGGATATTGAAGTTTCGCATCACCCCCTGAAGCATCTCTCCCGGTATGCGACCTATTTCCAGGCGTATTGGTTCTTTTAAGGCTTGTATGCTGTTAGGGCGATGCTTGTACACCTCAGCTTTGAGGTAGCCCCAAAGGAAGTAGTCGCAGGGAGTTAAATCCAGCGAGCGCGCGGGCGATGAAATATCACCGAACATGGAGATCAAACGGCCGTGGAAAATTTCCCTCGAAATAGCCATTGAATTATCGGCTGTGTGAACCGTGGCGCCATCCTGTTGAAACCAGACACATCCCATTTTCAATTGTTGAGCGCGTAGGAGACCGTATAATGGACTGTCGTACTCGATCTATGTTCTCCGGTGTTCAACTCGTCCTATGTGCGGCAACCTTCTTTTTCGCAACATTCCCATGTCTGCAGAAATTATCCACCCAAGACAAAATAAATTTCCGATCGGGCAGTGTATTTCGAGAAGGGATTTGATAGTAGGCGCCGCGACGATAGTTTTTTTGAGATACGTAAGTTTTAACGGCAAAAGCGCGTTGCTTCATTGGACCACACCATTTTGGCAACTGACAGGTCACAGTTTGAACCTTCCCGAACTACTGCATCACTTAAGCCTATTCCCACCTTTCTACGATCTCAACTTACATCACAATGGCCTACTGAAAGTAGGGATATTTCCCTACCCCGCCTGTATTAATTATTATCACCTTGTACGTGGAATGTTTTCAAAGTCGCGGGAATTGTGATCCTACTGAATAATATAGAGTAAATGATTAACACTTTCATACACAGACAAGTCCTAACAGGAACATATATTCCTTTTGCAGCCTTCTCGGAACAGGAATGCGACCTTTGGTTGAAAGGTTTGAGGTACCTAGTCAAAGATACAGTAAGTGCCCCGTATCCTTTACAAATCCAAGGATGGCTAAGACGAGAATTTTACGAAATGGAGAGCGGCAGAGAGACGTAATGTTGAATGCTTTTCTTTCAAGTTAAAAAGAAAACCCTAATATGCTTCTATAAATTACAGTGTATCCTTGAAAGAAATCAAGGCCTTTTTACCTAGACTGAATTGTAAGATTCCTACCAATAAATTAAGAGAATTATTTAATGTAGTTGACACTAGACGAAGAAATGAAATCACGTTCGATGATTTCACGATACTGTACCAAAAATTACTGTTCAATGATAATGTATAAATAATAGTATACCGTAACGGTTGCAAATAAGTAATTATATCGTGTTTTAGCAAGTGGAAGACATTTTCGATAAGTCGTCGATGTATTCGGAGAACAGTACTCACATTACATTGCAAGAATTTCAGTTGTTTCTAGTTCACGAACAAAATGACGAAATGGGTAATAATGAAAGACGATGTGCAAATTTTGTATGTAGTTTCTTAAGGGTAAGGATGATTTATTTCACGAACTTCTTTCCGGTTTCCAAATATAGTGATATTTTATTATACAGGATGTTTACGGTGTTGTGATTTTATTTTCAAAGGATGATTAAACATCTTAAAATAAGGTCATTAACGTAAAAATATCTTAGTAAAGTTGCATAATAGGAGAGGTATTAATGTTTAAAAAAATTTTAGTTTTTATCTTTTTATATTTTTACGTGGTGATTAAGCATGTTGATTTATATTGTTTATTTTTTTATGTTTTTCGTGGAATCCACTTCACACTAGTTGTTCAAAGTTATCGCCGTGTTGTTGAGCGCAAAGCCTCGCTCGACGTATCCATGAATTGGCATAATTTACTAGGCCTTGGTCTTGCCGTCGAATTGTTGCCGCAGCTGCCTCAACGCGGTTACGAAGATCATCTAAATCATTTATGTCGTTGATGTATACCATGGTCTTCACGACGTCCCATAAGTAGAAATCAAGGGTATTAAGGTCGGGAGATCGAGGAGGCAAAGACCACCTTGACCAATTCACTTATTTTCATTTGTCGACGTAGTTTTAAAGGAACTTCTTCCAATAGTTCCATCAAATTATTTTCCAAAAACAAGAGATGCTCATGTCTATTCATTCGATTTGGCAACACAAATGGGCCAAAAAGTTGTCCGTTGACCAGTCCGGCCCATACATTTATCGAAAACCTATGCTGTAAATGATTACGATGAACAGCATGTGGATTTTCCACGGCCCAAATATGAGTATTACGACAGTTATTTATGGCGTTACATGTAAACGTTGCTTCATCAGTCACCAATACAACGGAACAACACATGTTTTTGTAGAAACCATCGGCAAAATTGCAAACGTATAGGAGAATCTTCAAATTGTAAAGCCTGTACTTTTATACACGGAAAGGATACATGATTCTCGCACAGTGTTCGCCAGACAATTCGATTTGATACATTCACTTGGCGAGATATTTTTCGAGTACTACTAGCACGATCTTCTTCGACAAGATTTAAGACTTCTTCTTCGGCATCCAAAATTCGTTGGTGTCTGCCAGGACCACCATCTCGACCCTGACGTGTTCGCAGTACACCAGTTTCTCGTGGACGTATTACTAGAACGGTGAAAATTTGTGGAACAGGTGTTGGCCTGTTAGGAAACTATTCAGCGTGCAATCGACTTGCTGCAGTAGAATTCTGGCGTACTTCACCTTAAATTAACAATATATTCACGTCGGTGCGATGGGCCATTTTTTACTTTCCTTATTAGGATTTATTCGGAAAAATTTACGTCAAACCAGCATGTAGTGACAACTAATGAAACAGCTTGACGGATGGGCAAAGTCACAGACATCAGCCTACTTAGCAAAAAAAAATCACTAATAACCTATGGTTTGCACAAGTTGTTGATCAATCGTTTTAGCGTTAAAAACCTTTTTTAATCACCACTTAAAAATAATAAAAAAAACTACATTTTTTTTAACATTAATATGTCTCTTGGAAAAAGAAGTAACGGAGTTAGCGTTATTAGATTAGTTTTTAATATGTCTCTTATTGTCCAACTTTGTTAAGATATTTTTACCATAATGACCTTAATATTAATTAAAAATAAAATCCACAAGACCGTAAACATCCTGTATTTCTGAAATCTTTACCTCTTGATAAGTTTCTATTTTTGATAGTTTTTATTATTGAATTTCAGGATCCTCAAAGAGATTGTCAAGAACCGTGTTTCACGGTATCTGAATTTTTAGATTTTTTATATTCTAAACAGAATGACTTGTGGGATACCACCAAAGACCAAGTGTATCACGACATGACTAAACCTATTTCCCATTACTGGATCGCATCTTCGCACAATACGTATAGATTTTCAATAATGATATTTTTCGTTTGGTAAAAACTCTTTTACTAATCCTAGGTACCTGACAGGTGATCAATTCTCTAGCGAGTCTTCCATAGAAGCATATGTAAGATGTTTAAGAATGGGTTGTCGATGTATAGAACTCGACTGTTGGGATGGGCCAGATGGTATGCCTTTCATTTACCATGGTCACACCTTGACCACCAAAATAAAATTTGTTGATGTGATAAGAACAATAAAAGAGCATGCGTTTGCGACTTCTGAATTTCCAGTTATCTTATCCATAGAAGATAATTGTTCCTTGCCTCAGCAAAGAAAAATGGCTACCATGATGCAGGTTGATTATAAATGTCAAGAAAGTGGTAAAAATAGTGCGTTATGAAAAATATATTTTTAGGAAGTATTTGGCGAAATGCTCCTGACACATCCAGTTGAGAAAAATGAAAGACAATTACCTTCGCCTAGTCAATTACGTAGAAAAATCATATTAAAACATAAAAAGTTACCAGAAGGCCAGGAGGAGAATTCGTTTCTGGTCAAAAACGACGGAAATGAAATGGATCTCAGAAATTCGATTAAAAATGGCGTCATGTATATAGAGGATGTTGTAGACAAGGAATGGATTCCCCATTTCTTTGTTTTAACTGAGAACAAATTGTTTTTCACTGACAGTTATAAACTCGAACAAGTAACTTACGAACGCTTCAGTTGTTGGTGCTTTCTCTTCAATACTTGTTTTTACAGGAATCTGAAAGATCGTCGGAGGATGAGGAGGAAGGTGCAGCGCTATTAAATAGAGGCCGCAATGACGTATCGATGGAAGAGTTACATTACAGCGAACAGTGGTTCCACGGGAAATTACCCAGAGGTCGAGAGGAAGCGGAACAATTGCTAAAACAGTATTCGCATTTGGGCGACGGTACTTTTCTTGTGAGAGGCAGCGTCACCTTTGTCGGTGAATATTGCCTTTCATTTTGGCGAAACGGGTTCGTAAATCACTGCCGAATCAAGACGAAACAGGATAAACAACAAATGAAATATTATCTGACTGATACTAAACATTTTGATAGCTTATACAGCCTCATAACATATTATCGCATTAATCCACTGGTCACGGCAGAATTTTCCATAGCCTTACAAGAACCCGTACCACAACCAAATAAACATGAAGGAAAGCCTTGGTACCATAAGCATACCACGCGATTACAAGCTGAAGAGGCATTAAAGAAAATCAGAACTGAAGGCGCTTTTCTTGTAAGACTAAGTGAAAATGATCCAAATTCCTATACTATTAGTTTTAGGTAAGTGTTTAGTGAATAAAATTTTCAAAAAATTCATGATAAATAATGTATAACTCTAAGCCAGCGATTTACGTAGAGTAAAAAATTTAATGGCATAGTCAAAGGCTGAAAGCATTAGTTTTAAGGGTTTAACTTCTCGGTAACCTGCAGTGGAAGTCAAATCAATCTCCAATCATCCAAGACAGTATATATGAATTTTGTTTTTGTTACAGAGCCGATAAAAAGATCAAACATTGTCGCATTAAGCGAGAAGGCAGGCTGTATACTATCGGCAGTGCGGAATTTGAGAGTTTAGTAGAACTTATAAATTATTACGAGCAATTTCCTCTCTACAGAAAAGTGAAGCTGAGTCATCCGATAACGGAAGATTCTATTGGAAGGATGAGTATGGTAAGCAAAACACCTTTTTTTTTCTAAAAAAAAGTATTTATTTATTCATTGACATTTTCTATACAATCTCATTGCACCAAACCGACCCTAATAATATTTTTTAAAAGTATGTTAAATAAACATTAATAGCGGCAATCATAAACCCTTCTACTAATCTACACTAATCAGTTATAACATAATGAATTAAACATAAAAAATATATCAAATAAGGTATGTATATTGAACATATCATAATTAAATCTGTTTACTATATTATACATATATGTAAATACTCTACAATATATACACCGTATTCAAGATGCTTTTCGTTAGTATCTTCAAAAGGTAAAGAGATACAAGTTCGATGAAATACAACAATTATTGGGCACTTCAGGACCGTCGTTTATGGACAGAATTTTAGAAATAATAAATACTCGTAACTATCCAATTCTCTAAGGTTAAGGACTTGTTTCACTAACCTAATATTATCTGTTGACTTGCCGTGACCTGTTTCAGTAATATGCTGGGCAACACTAGACTTTTCTGATCTACCTCCTGTAAAATGAGCAATGTGCTCTTTAAAACGTGTCTTGTTTGCCCGATATATTTTACATTACACTCTTTACGATTTATTTCATAAATTCCTGATTTCTGATGTACCTCAATTTTATCTTTAGCAAATCAGGAATTTATGAAATAAATTGGAAAGAATGTAATGTAAAATATATTGGGAAAACAAGACGACCAATTTCAACACGTTTTAAAGAGCACATTGCTCATTTTAGAGGAGGTAGACCAGAAAAGTCTACCAGTTGTTGCCCGGCATATTACTGAAACATGTCACGTCATGTCAACAGATAATCTTAGGTTAGTGAAACAAGTCTTTAATCTGAGAGAATTGGATAGTTACGAGAGTATTTATACTTATAAGATTAAGCACAAATTTAGAAATAATGCCAAAAACTTTTTTTTTTAATTCTTTTTTAGATATTAAAAAAAGGAAAGCAAATTATGGTTGACTTTGCCTGAGAGAAATTTTCTAAAATTACATTATATATCCTTCTCTTACCGTCTGCAAAAACACGGTGTACATTATTAAATATACATTACACATACAAGTATTCGCATGCTCTGTTCTATAAACTACAAGAAATTTATAGTTATTTCAATATTCTAGTCAGTCTTCATCAAATTGATTTGGTAATATAAGATTACAAAGTACGTAACTTATTTTATTTTTTATATATACGTCGACGAAGTCGTTGCTGCTACGACTTTATCGACGTACCTATTCGGAATATCCAACGTCTTGATTACTTGAAAAGTTGGAGCATAATATGGCATGCGCACCAAAGATGATTGTAGATCTTGTGGGTGATACACACTATGCGGACTGACTCGCCAATTACTTTTAACGGGTTTAGTCGCAACTGGTATGGGATACACAAACTTTAATTGGTGTTTAAAATACTCTTTTGGAACAGCATCTTTATCTTTAATTGAGTACTTTACTTCGTAACTTGGAACTATTTCCGTTGTTGTACTTGGTGGAATTGTAGTGGTTGTGGTTTCAGGCAATTTTGGCGGATGCGTTACATAAGTATATTTAGTTTTGCTCTCGTAATTGTGTATTTGACTTGATGCTGACATCGGTTCTTCGAATTTAGGCAGTTTATTAGGTGCAGTATTAGTCGGATAGGGCGCGTTGAGATATACTTGATAACCAGGCATTGATTTGTACCAATAATACAGATTTTTTCCGTCGCTTATAAGCGCATTCTGCAGTGTTAAGGGTGCAACGTTGACCGATTTATCTACTGAATTATGGATAATATGCTTCTGCTCCAAATTCGCCTCATACTGACTTTGTACTTGTGCTACTTGTTGCTCTTTATTACTGCTAAGCGTGACTTGTTCATTCTGAATTTCACCATTTTGTTGCACAGGTGTTATATGCTGTGTTGGGTATGCAATAACACCATACGGCACGTACTGAATATATTTGCCCTGGGTAATCGATTCTTTTTGTGCTTCAATTTTTGGAACTGCTATAAAAGGCTCAACGGTAGGTCTTGGATAAAATTGATTTTCTGCATATATGGGAAACGGTAAAGACGGTTGGTTTCCAAGACCCGGAGAATAAATATATGGTACATTTACAGGTGAAGGTTTTGGGCTTTCGGTGCTGCTTGGTACATATTCATAGTATTTATTTTGGGATGTTTCTTCTTGTATTATGCCAAATCGATTAATTGAAGTGCCTGAATTTACATTTGCACCTGAACTTATTTGATTTGCCGATTGGACCGAAGAAACTTGCTGAGTTGGAGGTACAGGAGTTGAAGCACTTGATGGGTATGGAATGTACGGAACGTGGCTAATATAAAAATTTCCAGGTTTGTTAGGCATACCGTACGGTGTATGCTCGTAATATTTATTATACCATGTACCTTCATGCACAGCTTCTGATTTTGGAGGTTCCGCCGTAATTGGTTTCGGATTAAATTGATTTTCTATATATACAGCTGGAAGCGGCAGAGGTTGAGTACCGTAACGTGATGCGTACAAATGCGATGTAATTGGTTTTTGTTTACGAGATCCTGATTCCTTTTGTTGGATGTTATAGATTTTGAAGTAATACTCACATTTTGCCTTGAAATCTTCGTAAGGTCCTTGTTCTTCTTTGATCTCTTTTTCGTTTGCTAGATGTCGTACGGGTTCTTTTTCTTGTAATATTGGAATTTCCACTGCTGGTTTTTGGGATGCCACTATTTGCTTAATAATTTCTGTTTGTTCGTTTGCAATTTCTGGAACTGTTTGGTCGTACGTTTCTGCGGATGGGCGCATATATTTATCGAACGGTTCAGTAACGCTATCGTTTACATTTTCAGCAGTTGTATCTGCAGCGGTATATGATAAAAGTAGCACCTGGAAAATAATAATAATCCAATAAATAAATGAATGTTGAAAATAACGTTACATATTTAATGTCAGTTTGTAGATTCCAAAACGATGGTTATTTCTGTCCTTAACTATGACTATTTCTAACCCAGTCTCTATAGTCTAACCTAGGAAACGTAAGCCTTCATTTATTTTAGTTTGTCTATTCAATTTGATTTTGTATTGTTTTAAAGTGTACCAAATAAATAATAAGGTGAAAAATTAAAATATTGGGGCTGTGACCTGCGTAGTAAAAGTGTGTTTAATATCTAATTAAAAAAGCGTGTGTATATGTATATGTTTTGATTATGTTGGATGTGTTTGATTATATGTCAACATTTCGCGTCCTTGGTATGCAGGTAAAGTTGAAATTATTAGAGAATGACATATGATATCACATGCGCAATAGAAGGTTTTTCGGATTGAGTTCCTGTTGATTGGTAGGTGGTTACCAAGCGCTAACATCTGCGCCCTTAATATCGCTTATCTAAGGATAATAATTTCAACTCGAATAGACACTAGGCATGAATACTTTACCATTAAAATAACAACGTAATAATGTTAACGCCCAAATAAACTTGCAAATAATACATTTATGTTTTTGAATAGCATGGAAAACCCATTTTAAGTTTACATATAGAGAATATAAAGAATTAATTGTGTATCGGTTGCTGTTATAGCAACTTAAGGGAAAGCAGAAGAAAATAACACAATTCTAAAGAAGAAATACGTTTGACATGTTTTGTTAACAAACACAATGTTATGGCGCAATGTAATGTAACCAGTAGTCTTACATACCACCTAAGATAATGTCGATATATAGAAAAAGTATAATACCAAAATGAAATGTGTGATGCGCATCCGAAACCTGCAGCCTGCGCAGGGACAAGAAAATCACGGAAGGAAGATTACTTGTTATATTATACTGTGGTTACAGTAAAAATAACAAGGAAATACATTTTGAGCGAAATCAACATGTGTTATAATATGTTGTTATAGTAGTAGCATGATCAAACACTTAGCGATATGACAAATTCAAAATAACACTTTTAAAGCCAACGCCACACAATCGGCATTCGCCAAATCATTTGCCAAACCATTTACAAATATTGTTGCTCATTAAATTTAATAAAAATAAATATATATTTAAAAGGAATAATAAAAAGAAAAGCTTTGTATAAAACGCACTAAAAAGGACAAAACAAGTTTTATCCCAAGCCCTATTGGTTCACCCCACACTAGGATAAAACATTTTCCGTAATTTTATGAAACCTAATTTTTTTGTTATTAACCGTATTGGTTCACCCACACTACGAGAAAAAAACTTAAGCTTCATAAAGTTACGAAAAAAAAGTTTTATCCTTAGTGTGGGTGAACCAATAGGGCTTAGAAAAAACTTGTTTTATCCTTTTTAGTGCGTTTTATATAAAGATTTCCTTTTTATTTTTTTCTTAAATGTACATTTAACTAAAAATGATAAAATTTTTAGTAATAATATCGCTTTTATTGTAGCATACAGATGCTACTAAATAAAAAAAAAGCGAAGAAGAAGATGGTGGCTGAAGACATTTTACTTGTGGCAAGTCTAATTAAATGCAATGTTTTTATTGGACAAAAAATAAAAACATGCAGTAGGTTTACAGTCTTTACAGTCAGTATTACCTTTATCCTATACAAATATAAATTATATTTTAAATTAATACATATTTAAAGAAATCATAAAACTAGTACTAAAAAGGATGAAACAAGATTTCTTCATAGATTTTTATATTTTTTCATTGGTTGACTCCACCTAAGTAAAAAAAACGGGAGCTTTATGAAGAGTTGAAAAGGAGAAAATTAGTTTTGTACTTTTTAGTGCGTTTCATATAAAGCTATTTTTTTAAATGTATATTTACAAAAAAATACTAAACAAACAAAACCTTTCGCCTAGAAGCGCAACCTAGAAACAACAACTTTCTACCCGGATCACAATAAATCACAATCTCTCCGTGGTAAATATTCGTTTCCTTTGATTTGTGCACATTTACCGACAATCGATGGAACCGGCGTTTGGCTCAAATTTCCATCCACACAGGTAAGTATTCGCCGAATCGTTGCACGGGATCCCGCGAATGCTGAATGTGTGGTGCTGGTTTTATAGTGAACCTTTTTTATATCAAATTTCAATGATATTACTAACACAACAAAGGACAATGGTAGATAAGCTATATATTTTAGCGAACTAATGAATCAAAAATATATATATATATCGTACTTCATAGTCGCCTGCGGCGGCTCGTGTGTATTTTTAATGGGTGGGAAGCATAAATACTGAACATTTATTATCATTTTTAAATAATAAAAAAAATTAAATTTGAATGTCTGAAAATTGTCATTTTCTTTAATTATGGGCAGTGTCTATCGTGCCACCCCCGCCGCCACTGCCCATAACGCGGAAATATTCGTATATTTTCCATCGTCGTCGTAATAGCGCGTTGTGATTTTTTTAAATTTAACCGGAACGCATTGTGGGTGTTTAAAATTTACTTGAGAAATTAGGGAAATCCACAACGCGTTCTGCGTATAAATTTCGGTCAATGGTCGAATTCGCCAATTGAGTATAACAACTACGAGAAGAAAAACGTTTCTATTCCAGCTTTATAAATAAAAAAAAAAGTATTCTATAAAAAGTTTTGTTTGTCTTCAAACTCACAAATAATACCAGACCTGCAATAAGTTGGTTAATAGTGTTTTTTTTTTGCAACTTTTAGTTTTTCTAAGTTCTTGTAATGTGCCAATTAGCTATTCAAACAAATGAAACTGTCAACAATTTAACAAAAACAATTACTTCTATACTTATTCTATAATTTCATCACCTTCCACGGCACACACTTCCATCCTTCTTTGATTGCTTTCTTAATGGTTTAAATTTGAGATGTTACTCTAAGAAATGGATTAACCGTAAAAATGCCATTATCGGCGCATGGTTTATTGCTGAAATCACCATACTAGCAAAAGCAATGAAAGGGGTACGAGCAGGGTATGTCGTGACGCAGGCAAGTGACTAGGACATTTCGCAATGACTTCGCGACGCATTAGCGATGAAAGTAGGTTCAGCATTCGGAGAGACGGTGATGACGCCTGGTAGGCAGAAACTCGAGTCCGTTTTTAATGCTTGTACCCCTTTCATTGCTTTTGCTAGTATGGTGATTCCAGCAATAAACCACGCGTGGATAATGGCATTTTTACGGTTAATTGTTTTTGGCATTTTTGATGTTTCTTAAGCAAGATATTTAAAAAAATTAGAAAGGTATATATAAAGCCACTAAAAGGGATAAAACACGTTTTTTTTTGTGTAACGCGTTTTTTTATTGCTCCTCTTAGTTCACCCCACACAAAGAAAAAAATTGTTTCATCCTCTTTAGTGCGTTTTATATAAAACCTTGTTATTTTTTAAAATATACATATGTATCTTATCCTTTAGTGCACGTTCCGTTTTTTGACAATATAGCCTCTTAGGAACTTAAATTATAATATATAATAACTTATAATTTATATATTAATCAATAATAAGAAAGCCACTTATGTGCTTTAAAAATATGTATTAAAAACTTCAAGAAACGCTAGTTGTTCACAGATAAAAAAAATATGATTAAACCTCTGAAAAACGTCAATTAAACAATTGGTTTCAGAAAATTTAATCGAACGTATATTATACACTACGAATAGACGCAATATAAAGTAATGAAATCTGTTAATTTAAACGAAAAATTTCTTATAAAAATATTTTGAATCTAGAACATATAAAATACTATTGTTTCAAGCGTAGCTTGTGTTATTTTTGGTGTTTTTCTGCCTGTAGCATTTTACAACATCGTGTTACATTTTCTAACGTGTGTCGTGCTTGAGAACTTTTTTCAACATTTGGATTGTGGTCTAAAACAAAATTTCAAGCATTTTCTACTTTATCAATTTAGATTTCCATTTCCGTGTGAAAACCGCACTATTGCGAATCAAGGCCGCACTATTACGGGGCATGGTTGCATTTACCTGGCCGTACTATTGCGAATCACGCAGTATTCGGGGCTGCACTATGCGGGGTATTACTGTATGCAAAATTTCAAATAGGTAGGACGTTTAGAAGTGTATTAAAATTGCACTACAAGATCGGCGGACATAGTTATTTACATAAGTTAATGTAAAGCTTTTAAAAATAAGTTATTCCACAAAGCTACGTCGATTGACAGTACAGCGTGATATTAAATCCTCAGCCGTTTAAATTTATGGTCACATCAATTTTTTACTGCGTTGGCAATACGTGAATTAATCGTCTGTCTTATCTCGTATTGCTCCGGTGGCATTCTCAAACAGGACGATCTACCAGAATAAATATGTAACCGAATCAAATAAATAATATAAATGTACTAAAATCAAAACACCAACGCAAAATACAAAAGCTAACGGGTCGCATATGATACGGGGATAAACAATATTTTAGTGAGTACCTACATTAACGCTAAGAATGCAAAATATACTAAAAACTACGGCGGTAAATTGAAACTATCCTCAAACATTTAAAATCACAATATGTATTTTCCAAAAATTACCAACCAATATTTCTGTCATACAGTAACGCGCATTTACGCTGTGATATTGCCGAATACGATTAATAATAAAATTCGGATTCATCACTGCAAGTTGTAGATATTAGCACATTAGTATAATTTCTGTTTATAAATTTAAAACATTTTATTTGACGCACTATTAACAGATTTATTTCAAATGTCTAGTAAGTATTATTGTTGCTAGAGAATATGCAGGAACTTTTATAGTGAACATTTTTTTATAAAGCTGTATTAAAAAGCTTTTCATTATCTACACCTATCCGGCACCACATTGTATAATATAAAATTGCCCCTTGGAATAAATCTAAACTTAAGCAAGAATTTAAGTAATTAATCAGCTTTAATATAATAGTGCTGCTAGTACTAAAGCAATCTTATAATTTCGTTTTATTGTATAGATTGATTGGTTCTATTTGTGTTAAATAGTAAGCATTGCTTGCGATTATTTTTGAAAAATCTACGAGAATTAATAATTATATATTATATGCAATTAACATTAAATAAAACTCACCGCCAATTGCACGTAAAACAAATACATATTTTATACGTTAGGGTATTCACGGAACAGCCGTCGATTCCAATGCACTTGATCTCATATAGTAACATTCACACTGCGGAGAACCTGTTTAGAAGAGCACTATGATACCACAATAGATTTAAAAATCAGTCTCTGTAACTCCCTTTATAGTTTTTTAACCCTTGCTTGGAATGCATAGGTCGCGCTGTCCCCTCTCGCCTCTCCCTTTATCTAACGAATCGTTTCCCCACCACGCCGAAGGGTGAATAATGTACTCGTCCTTTCACCTGTGAAGCAAGTTTTGATACGTTATTTCCTAGTCAATTGCCACCGTCCCTATTATCGTTAGGTTGACTATATTTACTTCGATAGGATTTTTTGTGGTATGTGTATAATTTAGATTCAGATTTGGTGGTCACATCGCTGTTTGGTTTCAATCGTTTTTTTTTTCGCTTTTTTATTTTAATTTAATCCTGTTACCGTATACGTAGGTACTGGATCGTGAAATTTCCTTGGCGGCTTCTAAGGGATTTCTTATTGTAGAGGAAACACACGAGCGTTAGATAGGGATCTTTAAGCATATAATAAATAGTTCATGCACCTCCATTAACATTTTTTCTCATCATCACCGTACGTAGAATGTACTTATTTGAATAACTGTAAAACGAAATGCATTAAAGTTTAACTTATCTATATTACTTCTTTTTGTTTTGTTTCTTACGATTCCTCAGGCATGAAACATAATGAACAGTGTTACTGTAAAAAAGAATTCTCGGAAATTTGTATGGCACCTCGTCATATCTATAAATCATGTTACTAGCAAGTCAGAAAAAATTGATAAAATGGTACCTAATGGTATAGGCATTATGCCATTAAATATTATTTAATGAATAAATTTAGGATTATTGCAAGTTTTAATGTTTTCTTTCTCTATGACTAATTTATATAAAAGAAACTAAACATTTAACTTCAAAATAATTGTTTAAAAATTGTACTCCTGTAGTTCCCTATTTCTTATTTCTGAAAATAATACATTTTTAGTGTTTCCACCAAACCTAATTATAAGACCTTTTTATTTATTTTTCAGGACGGTGGAGAAGCCAATGGTTATAACAGCACTCCGTCGTACATGGATCCTACCGCATTTTCTCAACCTAGGGTAGGTATTTCTTGCTTTATTGACTAGCTTTGAATGGAAGTTAGTAATGTATAGAGTACAAGATTTAAGAAAATAATAATATAAAATCACAGACGATTATCTGATTTTATCAATTATTACGTAAATCGGTAAAATCAGAATCACCAACTAATAATGCTTGTTCTTCTTAACTTCCCCTGTTAATTCCGGATGCTGGTAGTCGTAATGGTAATCCATAGTTTGTTAAATGCACTTCGACGAAACAATTCTGTAAATATCGCCCTGAAACATTTTCTTAGATTAGTGAGCCAGGGAATTCTCTATATCCTTCGACTTTACCGTCTTTAATATTTTGTAACAATTGGAATGTCTTGCTATTTCGCATAATGTGGCCAAGATATGTATTCGAGTTTTTACATTCTGTGAACGGAGAACTTCCACATTGGACATTATCCCGTCCAGAAAATTATAAGAATTATAAGCTGTTTGTGTTCATTATCAGGCTAAAATATAATCATAAATAGAAATGCCAATATAACACAAATGACGTTTCATTTTTGAGAAATCACCAAGATGGCATAAATACCTATATACTATAGCACACGGCCTAGTGCGATAATACACACTTTCCTACCTATTGCAACTGAAAAGAACATTAAAAGTTATAACTAGAGATGGCGAAAGCGCGCAGCAACCCATGGGCGTGCGTCGCGTTCATGTTGAGCAAAGTTCAACAATAGATATCTCCGGCTAACAACGTCATTCTCTATCCGTAGCATACCTCGTTCGTACGATGCGCTGTATATAATCATGCCGCAACGTTACGAAGGTACAACCATTGTCTGACAAAATGATAACATTGAAAACGTTGCTTAAAAGGGTGTTTTACAGCGTTTTATAAATTATAACTTACTATTTATTTTATTTACTTTACTACCAAGCGCACGCCTCTGGTGTGCCGCTTATTCTACTATCTCTAGTTAGAACTATCGACAAATTTGCACATATTGTTATAATAGTGTATAAATGCAAAATCAGATACTCCGATGCAGATAAAAAGAACGTGAAAACTTCAACAAAATACAAAAGAATGTCGGCATTGCAGAACCCCATTGATTTGAATTTCAAATATAATGGTTACTATACTTTATTCACCGAACAGATGGAGTATAAAAAATGCGTGATACGAAAACTAAGCTTTCTATTGGTTGGTAAGAACTCCTGAAAAGTCCATTGCAAACGATGTAAATTAAAAAATCGTATTAAAAGGCGCCCTTTAAACTCCAAGAAGCGATTACTCAAATGATGCTATAGGCTGTTTAAACAAGGGTGAAAATCTCATCATAAGTTGTAAGATTAAATTTCTGTTTCTTACTAAAAACCAATATAACAATTGTACTGGTAAAATAGGACAGAAAGATAATAATAAATTAAATATATTAATTTAAAATGTATAATAAATACATCTCTCTATTCCATACCAAGGACGCGCAATGTTTATATATAATCAAACACAACCACAACATAACCCCTTTATTCCTCTGCGGCGTCCTGTATTTATTCATTTCAGTTTTTATCTCGTCTTTTTCCTCTATCTTCCATATTTGCGCCTTTTTTAAACTACTAGCACATAAAATATAACCGGCAACGTAAAACAGTGTCAATATAAATTGTATTTATAATAAATGTATAATATACAGAACGTTGATTACGCTTTTTGGAGTTGTTGGAATTTTAAAGGTGGCTAATTACATATTTTTTATTAATCATTTTGTTTATAAGCAGAAACACGTCCATAATTAAGAAATCTAAATTAAATAAAACCTGTGATTTCTTTTTGTTACGGCACAAGTACTTTTTTAATAATATATTAAACACCGTTTTACTAAGAAAAATTATATTCTTTTGCGCCGATCACACTTGAATATTTTAATTTTCCACCTACGCCATCGTATACATTATTATTTATATGCTCAACCTTAAAATAAAAAATCAGATTGCAATAGATAGCAAAATCATAAAATGAAAGTTTACTTTTCATTATAAAGACGAATATGTGTCGAAATAGGTTACAAATAGTCATAGGTGGATGGAAATAAATATTTTTCTGTTTTCCAGTGTAAAACCGGCTTTGCACGTGCACGATGCATGATCGTCACGTGATCACACCATCTGTTCGGTAAACAAAGTATAGTATCGCAGTTTAATTTGCTTATAACTTCAGAATTAGAACATCAAATCTTAAATATTTCGGATATTTTCGTTCATCATAATATAAAAAAGCAATTCTTAATATGATCAAAAGAAGTTTTGTTTGCCTTAAAAAAAATTAGGCAATTAGCATCAATTGCAAGAATAAGGTTTAAACATTTGTGAATATTTTTATGTACGCAGATATACGTTTAAATAAATATACGTATCTATATGAAAACGATAAATATATCCTGCCTCTTTATGTTTTTGAGCGATTAAGAAAACGGCATGTATTTACATTCCACCACCTGGCGGATCTCGGCGAAGCGGACGTTATTCGAGCGTACTAGGAAAATTATATGTAGTTAACTGAAAAAAACCAGTTTAATTCAATAAAACGTGTCGATTGAAACATCCACAATATTTAATAAACATTACATTCTTAGGTAACAGTAATCGCCCTTTACGATTACAAAGCTCATCAGCCCGACGAGTTATCCTTCTGTAAACACGCAATAATCACCAACGTGTCAATACCTGAAAATAGTGAGGGTTGGTGGAGAGGCGATTATGGCGGCAAGAAGCAGCATTATTTTCCTGCAAATTACGTTAAGGAAATTGACAGGATAGATTCACAAGACAACGGTGATGAGAGGGTAGGTATTTCATGGAACGCGTAGAGCTGGTACAATGATATGAAAGCAAGTATTGTATTGATGCAAAGAAAGCTTTCGTATCAAATTTCCTTACTCAAAAGAAACTTCAAATTTCAAATCCTATTTAATTTATTCAATAATGATATACGCAACATAACGGAATTTGAACGAATTGGTTTATCTACTTGTTATACACTGATTTTCATGGACTAAACTTGTTGACGAACTTGCGTATGTCAGGACACTGAGTAACAACTTCATAAATCTGAAGCGCAATGGCGATATTACAATTTAGTGGGCGAGGCATCCAACTTTATATGATTAAGTCAAGAACCAAAAGTCCAAACAAGGACCTGGAAAATCCTGAAATAATCCGTGAAACCGTTGCCACCGAAAGAACAAAGCTGCAGTGCTGATATGTGACGTCACCATAGAGAGGTGTTCGTAAATAGACCGGCGTATTTAACTCGTAGTTTAGAGATAAACGGAGGTTTCAGTTAATTTTTGTTATTTCTAGTTAAGTCTACCATCCAAAAGAAGAGTCTACTATCAAAATTGAATTAATTATATCAGAGGGGATACTTTAATTCGAATAATATAAAGTTTTGTATATTGATAATTTTAAACAAGTACTTAGGTAATAGGAAAGAATTGAACATAGTGAGAAACTCTTAAAGTTCTGTATGTGAAATTGATTTTTGATCAACTTCAAACTTTCTTTTACTATGCACAATTACTCTGGCAACATTTCCTTTACAACTATGTCTTGCTTTTGATCTCGACTTGGGCGAAAATAATTTTTTTTTATAATGTTGGACAGTTAGGAAATTGACTTGGTACAGCAAATCGCATGAGCTTTGGAATTTTTAAACACACTTATGGTTACACTGATTCTTGAATCGGTTACTGGCGAGAAATGCATAATATTTACCCCGTAAAATGTAACACACATACCGAACTTTAATTCATGTGGAGTAATATATTTTAGGAGAAAAGCGCCACGTGGATACTGAAATGTCTGCACTCTCGGACCATTTTGTATAAATACCGCGACAACCAGGGACACAACACGTACATATACATCATCATAACTCTAATATTTGAAATTAAATTGAACTAACTACGTGCATGCGAAGTGGCCTAACTTATACTTCACCGGCTTGTTTACCCCTGCGAATTCACCTCCCTATGCTGACGTAATGAAGGCGTGGCGTCATAACACTGAGGCCTTTTACTATTGGTGTTAATGGTGAAACCCCTTTAAATCGCTCTAGGAATTGCTCACTGTTCTGTGTCAGCCCATGCGCTTTTGAAATTCTCCACTTGTGCACAGATTCTTCCGTAGAGTACAAAGTATAGATAGTATTTACTGTACTGCAGTACATACATATGTAGAAAAAGTTCCAGTAATAATTTATCTATTTCTACTGTACTTTATTCTATGTGCGTTGTTATTATTAAGGAAACAAATCGCTCAGTTATTTTTATACGCTTTATTAGTAAATAATAAAATCATCATAACCATCACATAAAATCTGGTATTGATTTTATTAATATATTTGAATTGAATTTTTAGTCATCAGATTCTTTCCTCCAAGGTCAATTGGATCTTAATGGTGCTATTGTTGATCTTACTCACAATGAACATAATTCTGGATTAGAATGGGTTCTAAGAATAGTTACATCTACCTCCTGTACATCATTTGAAGTTGCAGTTCAAACCAAAGACCAAGTAAGATATTGCAAAATTTCAAAAATCGGAAAGTTCAATTATGTTTGATTTGCATTTCGTTATTAGGCGACCGAATGGCTAGCCAAAATAAGAGAAGCAGCTCAAAAAGCGTGCGCACTAGAGAGCCAAAACAAAGAAATGGAAAGGTCTAACCGAGTAGCGAAAGAGATGTCAAATCTAATAGTGTACTGTAGTTCTATTTCATTTAATTTAGAAAAGGCTAAACAAAACTACGTATTTTACGAAATGTCTTCCTTCCCTGAAAACAAAGCGGAAAAAATAATATGTCAGCAGGAATATAAATTCTTCCTCAAATATCACCAAATACAATTTTCGAGAATTTATCCCAAAGGCCAAAGAATCGACTCGTCAAATTACAATCCCATGCAATTGTGGAATGTAGGATGTCAGATGGTAGCGTTGAATTATCAAACTGGAGACAAGCCTATGCAATTGAATCAAGCCAAATTCAGGGACAACGGTAATTGTGGTTATATTCTAAAACCTGAATTCTTATTACGAGATGGTTTTGATCCCTACGATGTAAATACGCTGGTGGGAGTCGTTCCAGTTACTATATCTATTAGAATTATTGGTGCTAGGCATTTGTGCAGATCAAAGAAGGGTATGGCGAGTCCATTTGTTGAAGTGGAAGTTATCGGGGCTGAATTTGATTCGGGTATTAAGTTAAAAACGAAAACCATATGTAAGTTTCATGATAATTTTGTAATTAAAACTTCAATGTTGTTTTTTATAGCTGATAACGGCTTCAATCCACGGTGGAACGATATATGTGAATTTGATATAGCAAATCCTTACTATGCTTTGTTACGATTTGTTGTCCATGATGAAGATATGTTTGGTGAACCAAATCTGATTGGACAAGCTACATACCCGGTGAGATTATCATTTTGCTTCTTTATATTTTTTGTGTTATTAATATTCTTTCCAGGTGACTTGCCTTAGAACTGGTTATAGAAGCGTGTGGTTAAAGAATGCATTTAGTGAAGACTTAGAACTATCATCTCTGCTTATTCACATAAGTATTAGTAATCCACATGTAAGAACCTTGTCAAATTAGTGCTCTTATGAGCTCCTAGTTAAATGCTAACTTTTTTTTGCAGGACCGTTCTAACGCTATCAGTCGTCACAGGCACTGACAATAATAATGAACGTGATAGAAATTTAGTGTTTGTTATAACAAAATCTGTATATTAGCTATTTTTATAATCAACTCCCTCTTATTAGGTGAAGAAAAAATATAGGAAGTGTTTTTTTTTATTATTATCACGTAGAACATATCAAAAAATAAAGAGCCAATGAACATATCAAAATGAAGAACAAAATTATTTTCTAGAATATTTTAAGAGATCTGATATATTTATTGTTTCTATTTTAATTGTAAACTTTTAAAAGTAGAAGAATAGTAATAGTAAGCATGCCTACTAAAAAAAGAGTTTTTAGTAGCGTATTTGCTAGAGAGTATTGTGAAGTGGTGCTTTTGTCACAAGTTGAATATATACATAAAACATGTCCGTTAGGAATGGGACAAACGGTAATTTTGAAATAACTGTTATTACCGCGACATTATTTTCCAATAACCGTTATTTTAAACAGTTTTTGTTATCGTTCTCGACGCTATGCTATACATTAGGGAGGGGACAAACGATTATTTTAAAATCACCGCGACGTTATTTTCCAATAACCGTTATTCTAAACAGTACTCGTTATTATCGTTCTCGGCGCTTTGGATATGCTACACATAATAACTGCGCAATGTAATATTATAATAACTCGGCGATACATTATAATCAGTTCTCTAGATGGAATATCGAACATTTCGCTGTTGGGATCTCTTATATAATTAAATATATTTAAGGAAGAAAAACACCAACATACAACTTGCTCAAAAGGGGAATACACGTTTAAGAAGTAGAAATGCATATCAAATTATTAACTTAAGGAAACAGCGCCAGGATAATTTCCAATTTAAATTCGACGATATTAGTTGTTTTCCTCCTAAATCAACGAGGAAAAAGGTACCGCTTCCACCTACTACTCACCGAGTGAATTTTATTAACGAGAACGGAGACGAAGGAAGCTGAAGCGTAGCGTTCTTGAGAGAATATTGAATCGAACGTTATCGGCTACCAGTTATTTTGGTAACTGTTAATACCGATAATCGAACCGGTTATCGGCCGGGAACGGTTATTAATAATAGTTATCGATATA
This sequence comes from Osmoderma eremita, assembly GCA_031763485.1. Lineage (NCBI taxonomy): Eukaryota > Metazoa > Arthropoda > Insecta > Coleoptera > Scarabaeidae > Osmoderma > Osmoderma eremita. The sequence continues at coordinate 56,554 of JARFOC010000721.1, read as the reverse complement.
TCGTCCATCCCTAATGTCCGTGAATATTAATTTATTTTATTGCAAAAATACAATGAATGAAGTTGAGTTATCAAACTACACAAACTATATGACAATCTGTTATAATATTTGGGCACTTGGTACATTTGCCTTATACATGTTTTTCCAAATAATTAAATGTGTTCCAAATGGCTAATTTTTAAACAATGTTCGTTTTATGTTGCTTAAAATTTTATAAAATCAAGGTAATACATTTGACATTAAGGAGCTTTTATATTTATTGAGTATATCTAGTTTATATATTAAGTGAGCGTGTAATTGAATCTGTTGTTAATGAGATCTGTATATTATCTAAGTCACTGGTTTTATATCAATGTATATTAACATTGAATTTAAAACGTTTGCTCAATTTACACATATAAGACCAGGTTATTTTTTATTTCAAGCTTTTAATGAAAAATAATTAAACGTTACAAAACATTCTTGAATTTAGGATCACTAAAATTGTGTGCAATCTTTATTAATATTTATGTCTATATTTTATTATATATGTAGAAGTGAATTGTAATTTGTAGAGATTTGATGTATTTCCTTGATTTTAACATACATGGTGACACTTGTCACATTAGTATGGCGAAGCTCGATATATCCGCTATCGTAGAAGAAATCAAAAAAAAGGTTTTTACGAAAATTGTAGACAGTCTTGAATTTAACGTTTTAAAATTATTTTCATATATACAGGTTGCTTCGTATCACTAGTGTGAACTAAACATACGTTTTCTTAAATGGAACATTCTGTATATCATTTCGGATTTAAATTAAGCTCATGCCTCACACTTTCAATGTACATTTTTTTGGAATTATACAACGTATTTCAGAAGTTATGGTTTTTTAAAATACATATTTTAATATGACAAGATAGTCGTGGAAAAATTACAGTGTAACATGTATTTAATACGGCTTAACATTTAATTAAATAATCCAAATGTTTACAATGTAGTTCTACAATAAATGTTCAATAGAACATTCCAGCCGCTCTTTAAGAGATCGGCTTACATTTCTAAATTAATACTCGAGAATGCTTATCTTATTTTGTTTTTCATAACACCTCGTGTAGTTGGCGGTGTGTGCTATACAAAGTTTTTTCTTCACATATGACCACATGAAGTCAGTTTTAGTGAACTCCGGTGATCGAACTAGGCACTCAATTGGTTCCGCTCTCCTTATCCATCTTTCAGGGAAATGGGTATTTAGATGATCGCGTCTTAACCTAGTATAAAGTAACGAAGCTCCATCGTGCAGATACCACATCCTTTGACGAACGATTAGGGGAACATTCTTCAATAACGATAAATTTTTTTTTAAGTTAAATAAATTTCATTCACTCGTTCTTCCAAAAAATGTGGTCAAATTACATACTACATACATCCTACTTAGTAATTAAGACTGTCGTTTGTCAGTAATGAACTTATATTAAAATAATTTCTAAAGTTCTCACTTTTATAAAAAGCCTTTAAAATATCTTAGAAACCAATGACTTTAGTGCTTAGTAAAAATAAAAGTATCTTTTTCATTCTTCCTTTTTATGATATAAAATACAGGCTGATCCATTTAAAATAATTGAAAAAATAATGCATTTCAGTTTTGAGTCCCCTGTATTCAGTGACAATTTTGAAAAAATGCTACTCTGTTATATACTGGCCGAATATCAAAAATCTATGCATGTAAAAAAAAAATGTTTGCAGTATACAAGACCTTTAAACTCACGATGATTTTCATATAAAATTGACCATAACTTCTGAAACACGCTATAAAATTTAATGAAATTCAAAAAAATTGGAAATGTGAGGCATGAGCTTAATCTAAATCCAAAATAATATACAGGATTGTTCCATTTAAGAAAACGTATGATTGGTTCATCCTGATGATAGGAAACACCTGTATATATGAAAATAAGTTTAAAATGTTAAGTTTAAAATTGTCTATAATTCTGGTAAATAACTTTTTATATCTTTTATGATAACGGATATATCGAGCTTTGCCACACTAATGCGTCACCCTGTATACATCTAGTATAACGTTATACATTATTTTACAAAGAGGTGCGCATTGATGTAGAATCACTGATGACTGATTTGTAATGTGTAAATCTTGAACTATAACAAGAAATATGTAAAGACATTGTTAACTATTATTGTTAAATAAAAGATTCAAGGCTTAAACAAATTTATTTTCACATTCACAATGTATCCTTGTCATTTTTGGGCTGTTTTTGATATCCCAGCATTATGTTTAAGTCTGCAGGAGTGCGGAAAAAATTCTCTATTAGGATGACTTTTCCTTTATTTTTGATTTCATAACTGCTTTCTTTCCATGGTATCAATTCAGAAGGCTGTTCTCTTGATAGTTCACCCACACTACAAACTAATCGTCTGGTTGTTGTAGGTAAAGCTCTGTAGAAAATCATAATGTATTCGTCTTGCTTTGGATAATTATAAACACGTAAAGGCATTCTTGAAACGACTAGTTGCAGTAACACACAAATTCCAAGAAACACTGTCAGAAAGATGTATATTTCCCCTGAAACTTGATTTTCATTTTTATACCACTCTCCTTTCTTTAATGCAACACTCTGTCTGTCATTACTGATTATCAAACCAAAACATACAAGACCAGCACCTATTGTAGATATTATTTGGGCACCTAATAAATAATTGCTCATGGTGTTTCTATAAATAAGTTGAAAAGCGTCTGGAATGTTATCCTTCTTCTTGATTTTTGTGAGAGTGTTCTTTGTAAATATTCGAAGAAGGGATTTCTCTCGAACTTGATTGAATTTCAATTTTGTAGTATCATTTAACAGATTACATGTTTTGAACAGGTGCAGATTGCGTTTATTAATGCTTTTTACTAACATTGCGTTAGTTTTTGTTAAGAGATACATTGTGTTAAATCTCGTTAAATAGAACATTTTTTTTGAAGTTGCATAAACATCTACCGATTTTTAACCTCAACTATTTTATGCATTTGACATTTCGATTAACCAGATAACGGTGGTTGGTAGACTTGAACGGGAACGACCTTTAAAAACGGTTGTTCTTGTTCAGTTTAAATTTTAAAGAGCAGCGGTAAAGGCGTATTTAAGGTCGGTTACAAGCGACTGTGTAAAATGTCTCAGAGAACTCCAGCCCATACTATTATTCAAGCTGGAAAATGCCAAAATATACAAGTAAACAAAGAAAATACTAAACCAAAACTTATTAATGAAAAGACTGATAAAATAAATTGTCAAGAACATAAAAAATCTTGTGGCTATAAGACTACAGGTAAAGTTTTAAGTGTAAATGTAAATACAAATAATGTGCAAACGAACTACACCAACGGCTACACCCATGAGAATGATAAAGGGTTGACTGAAAATACTTCTCAAAGTAATTGTGTAAATAGTGAAGGGAAAAAGAAGTGGACCCTCGCAGATTTTGATATAGGAAAACCATTGGGAAAGGGAAAATTCGGAAACGTGTACCTAGCTAGGGAGAAAAAGTCTAAATTTATTATAGCACTTAAGGTATTATTTAAAGATGCTATTATGAGTTCAAATAATGAACATCAAGTTAGACGAGAGATTGAAATACAAACACACCTCCGTCATCCTAATATTATAAGAATGTATGGATACTTTCATGACGAGGCCAGGGTTTATTTAATATTGGAGTATGCACCTGGAGGTAAGAACTTTCATGATTGTGTTTCAAACTTTTAAATTTATGTAAATAGCTTGCACTCACCTAAAAACAAATTATCAGTGATTTTCAGTTTAAAGAAGCAGTAATTTTGAAAATTATTAAATCCCTGTTCTATTATACCATTTAAAAATCTCATTTTCATGAAATGTTATTGGCAATTTATTTATATCAAAAAAAGAATGAATTATTTCTTCTTCAATGATGATTTTGAAATCATTTGTTTTAACAAAAATTACACACTAAATAGGAATAAATCGGAATTTGTTTTTAATAAGAACAAGGTAATAACATAAAATGTACATAGATTTTATTTCCATTTTGTGTGGGCTAGCATATTAATTTATTATATACAATTAAATTGTATGAACTACTAAAGACGGAAACCTATGTATCTCTTCTAAATGTTCAGCACTTTTAATGATTTTTTATTTCGTCTTTAGGTGCTTGCTATAAAGAATTAATGGCCTCTAGTAATAAACGGTTTTCCGAAGAAAGGGCAGCTAATTATATTGCTCAAATAACAGAGGCTCTTATATATTGTCATTCGAAGAAGGTTATACATAGAGATATAAAGCCTGAGAATTTGCTGATTGGAGCTAAGGGTGACATTAAAATAGCAGACTTTGGTTGGTCTGTTCATGCACCGTCATCCAGGCGAACAACTTTATGTGGAACCTTAGACTATCTGTCTCCTGAGATGGTACATGGAAAAACACATAATGAAACTGTGGATCTGTGGAGTTTAGGCGTTTTATGCTATGAATTTGTAGTAGGCAGACCGCCATTTGAATCTACGACTTATGACGATACTTACAGGAAAATAAGTAAAGCTATATACACTGTGCCTAATTTTGTGTCTGAATCTGCAACAAACTTAATAAAGTACTTATTAGTGGTGAACCCTAATAAACGATTGGCATTAGATGGTGTATTAAGTCACCCTTGGATATTGCAGCACAAACCAAAGGATTTACTGGAGTCAAATAGTGATAAATAATTTTAATGATTTGTGAAGGTAATTTTAGCTATTTAATTTTAAATCTTTAATTTTTTACAATTTGTGTATTCAATAATATTGATTATCATAATTTATTTGATGATAGTGATATACAATGTATTTTTTAATAAAGTCTGTTACTTCTAAAATAACATAGCATTAAATTACAATAAATTATAAAACCCGTGAAATTAAATATATGCAAATATGCGGTAAATTATGTAGGTTAAAGTTGATTAGGATTAACAATAGACCTTTCTCACAAAAACAAGACAACGTCGTGGAACAACGACTCTATCTAATACCGGTTCACCGTTTTCAGGAAATTTTATCTACTGCAACTGTCATCTTTGTTTATTAAACAGTTTGCTAAGCTCCAAGGGTGTAACAAATTTGGGGTATTTGCAGGGGTATAATAAAACACTGAAGACCCATATCGTGAACATTCTTAATCTCATGAGATGCTCTCGAGTATCGGTCGAGTGAACATTGTCACTTATAGATGGGGCTTATAGACAATCAGTTCAGAAACATAATGAACAGGTAGAGAAAATAGATATATTTTGTCCATAATTATCGAATGTATAAAATTTTGGAGACTTTGAACGGGTGTTTCGCGGGCGTAACGGATCTGAATCATCAAACAATCCTGGAATTTTTCGAGGGTTAATTGATATAATGGGTAGCGTGGAGAGCAATTTAGATGCACATTGAAAGTGATAATGTTAAGGGCATATCAAAGAATTTCTCATTAGTTTGTAGTTATTTTTTGTGCAGCTCTTACCCCTAAAGACTCACAAGTCGCCACTGCTCCAACCATGAATTTTATGATTGATACATTCTTCAATAAAGGCGCAATTGCAGAGATTAGATTTGGTTAAGCAGATGTGAAATTTCCAACCGTGTATATTAAAGTGTAGTATCCTTGTTATACGGAGGTACGGAGAGCAAAAATGATTGTCATATCTGAAGTTCGCAGCAACATTGGCTTCCATTGCCTTACCTGTTATATATATACAGGTAGAATCTCTGGTAACTGAATGACACGCGAACGCAGTAGCGTATCCCCACTACCATTTTCTCGGTAGGCACTGGTAGCCTAGTTACCAGGGGAACTTCAAGTAGTATTCACATGCTTGTCAGTCAATTTCGATTGACAATCAGTGCATAATAACAGAAAATTTGCTTTAAAATTAGCTCAAATTGAAGTATGATGACATTTTGCGCAATTACATTAAAGAAAATAATATGCAGTGAGGAAAAAAAAGGATATTAAAATTTTCTGAACATCAGCAATAGAATAAAAATAAAGTTGCACAAAATAGGATATTCATTTCACATTTTCATCGTCCTCTTTCAGAATTCCATTCGTCTAAATGCATCGTCGTGAAATAATTGCTGGTGCTTAGATACTTTATAACTGGTATACCCATTAAGCCAGTACGTTCAAATTTCCTAATCAAGCCAAAAATCCTAGACACTGACGGAATAGATTTATCTGGGCATTTCACGCTGAATAAATCGCGGACTTGTTGAAAGCTGACGCAGCATGACGCCATTTAAGCAAATCAATTTTCTCTTGCTCCGTGTATTTTGGAATTATGACAACATGCAACATATGTACACATATATACAGCACTCAAGTAGAGAGAGCACAGGGAGACTGACAGGTGACAGAATGACGCTGATGACGTGCGAGCGTATCAAGATATATTTTCCACAGTTGTGGTGGGGGGTCGAGCACTTCCCCACCCATTCGGTTACCAGAGATTATACCTGTATATATATTTGTTTGTCTTTCTTATTTATTTACTGCATTCTCTCGGTATATGTACCTAGAGAGCAAATATGATTGTCATGTCTGAAGTTTGCAGCAACATTGTCTTAACGTTTGTACATATTGCTATGGCAAAGTCCAACCTTATTGCTATGGTCCTTATCAGCATCTTGTCGTTTCATTGTTATTGTAAAGGTTCGTGAGCCAGGAAGCAATCGCTACTATCGAATTGTTGATCATCTAGGATAATTGAATACGCGAAAGACTGTCACCTATACGATTGTTTTTGAAATTTAACATTTGAGATTCCATTCATATCCGTAGCTCAACTGGTAAAGACGGTCTCTGTTTGGTAGGGAGTAAGGGTAATACGAGTCCAGCCAGCGACAAGAATTGGGCATAAATAATGTTACTAAATCAAAAAAATACTTTATTGTTTTTATAATTTGTAAATTAACACAAACTATTATACATCGCACAACACTACACAACAGAAGGGTTTTGAACAAGTTTTACGCACCACATCACGAATCTACCATACGAAGAACGACAC
>JARFOC010000721.1:18351-49402 GCA_031763485.1 Osmoderma eremita | reverse complement strand
TTGGGCGCTTAATTCCCGCTAACATTTTCTAGTACATTTCTGAACTATAAAATAGCAGGGTTAACATGAAATTGTATGTATTGATGGACCGGGCTTTTCAGTTCTCACCTTATAATTTTTCTTGTAACCTCAATATATTTTTTTATTAAGAAATATTGATTTTTATTTATATGTATTTACCTTTCATATCACTTTTATTCGTTAATTTAGCGCGCACATTTGACGCATGCGCAGCGATGAAAGGTGTTCATGCTTTTTAGTGTCGTCTGGTGTCAAAAGTCGGCTGTTTCGTTGAGAGAGCTGTGGTATTTGTGTTGTAGTATTATCTCTGGTAAAAATTTGAGGTTTAAAATAAAAGGACTACACGCAGCTAGTAAATACAAAATGAACTTTGTGGCAAAAATATTGTGTTCAGCTGAAAAAATTGAAATTGAAAATTTAAATAGAAATGTCCCGGATATTGTGTCTGCTATTAATGGATATAAACAAGAGGTATTGCAGTATATTGAAGAAATATTCGCCAAATATTCAAGACGACCTAAAACGAATGCTTTACTGCTTTCTAAAGCGAATGATCTGACAAATAATATAATAGAGATACAGAGAGTGGTCAGTGATATTACAAATAATGTTCAGGTAGTGGCCTACCAACAACAGTTGTTTATTGCCAAATATGCATTAACATTAGCAAAGAACCTCATTTATATGCATGAGGATGTGTTGAAACTAAAAGGTTATATGCGAAATAAACAATATATTGAAGGGATCAAATTAATTCAAAGGCGAAAACATTGTAAAGTAGATGGTGATGTAATGCAATTGGATGCATTTAATGGGTTAATGAATAAATTTAATGAAACTGAAAACAATTTAATAATTCAATTACTTAAAGAATATAAGGAATGTATTCAATTCAGCGATAGCAAGCCATTGGTTTTATCGATAACAAAGAATCCAAATATTGAGGAAATTACAACAGCTATCGGACTATCAAATTTAGACTTAGTAGATGAAGTTGTATCTTTTTTGTGGAACAGTATATTTAATTTAATTATAAATTGTCAAACAAATGTTAATATCACAAAACATGATAATGAAGTAAAATTAGTTATAAATGTAGTGAATGAAAATGAAAGGAGCCACTACAAAGAAGTGTTTAAAAATGTACTTCTGATAGCTGAATTTTTAAGAAATCATCTTAATTACATATTACACGATAATGTAACAATGACCGATTATATCGCATCTCAATTAAGAGAAAATTTAGCTGAATTATTAATAACGAATTGTTTGTCAGGTACTATTCCATCAAATGCTGATGAGTTACAACAATATCAAGTTGTTTTAGAAGACACTGAACACCTCCAAAATGCATTAGTTAAGTATGGATTATTTATTGATGATATAGATTCACAAATTATTAACTATGCTAAAAGTATTGATGTGCTTTTTATAGACAAAAAGTGTCAGGAATATAAAGCAATGGCAATTGAAATTATGAAAAGAGATTTGCACGATATGATAGAAATTGGCATAGACCACCTTCAAGAAGACAATTCTGTTATGCTCTTATCGCACACATTTCCCTATTGCTTTATATCAAAAAACATCTTAGATTTAGTGGAACTAGCTGATAGAATTATGCAGAATGCGATTACTTCTACAGTGAACTCGGAGAAACTTTTTTCTACTGTCCAAGATATATTTCACATTTATGGAACTGAAGTTCAAAATCATCATCAAAAATTACTGCAAACGATTCCCCAACAAGTAGCTCTTTTCCACAATAATTGCATGTACTTATCATACAAGTTATCAACATGGACCGAAACATATCAAAAGTCATCCTCACAATACATTGAACCTGTATTATTTATGGAAAAGTCCCACTTATTGAAACAAATAGGAAACAAAGCTTTCATAGACACTCTTGAACAACAAATAAAACAAATTGAAGATATTATGAAATATTCCGGTATAACCTCTGTTAATTCATTAGAAAAGCTAGAACCTGTTACTGAAAAAAGTATTCGTCAGTGCTTGCGACAGCAAGAGTTACTACGAACAGTGTGGCACAAAGTGTTGTCTTACTCAGATTACAACAGAAGTATAGGTTGCATATTAAACTTTCTATGCAATTTTATAATCAATGAAATACTGAAAGTTGAAGATATTTCCTCAGAGCCTGCAGAGCAATTAGTTGATATTTTCAAAGTTATTCTTAGCAGGGGTCCAAAATTATTTACTGACCCCAAGGATATTCACTTGTATGTCAAAAGTTGGTATAAATTTAATGAGCTAGTGTTTATTCTTAGCTCAAGTCTGATTGAAATCTATGATCGGTGGGCGGATGGTAAAGGACCCCTTGCATTGCAATTCGAACCTGAAGAAGTTCAAAAGCTGATCAGAGCTATATTCCAAAATACTGATAGAAGAGCTGCTGTCTTAGCAAAAATTATAAAGTGAGACAAATACTTATGTATTGTATATGTACATAAGCTGTAAACATAATCTTGTATTCCATATTTTTTATTTACTGTTATATTCACCAGCTTTGCCAGAATATTAAAAAATATTATTATTGCCTGCTTTTTTGTCTTTCTTTTGTACCTTATTTGAAATATCAAGAAAAAGAAAGTAAACAACAAAAAAACATTGAAGGCGTTTCTTCGCCTAAAAAACCTGTTTTTGAAGCAGTTTCGTTCTATACGTCATCAATTTTCGAATTGTCAAAATATCAAAGGCGGTTTTTCGCGACGTAGCGGTTTGAAAACGCTGCCTACTATTTCAAAACATTCCATTTTGGCAACAAATGTGCTTGGTGTAATGATATCAATATTGAAACTGGTTCAAGCGTTTTTGAACCGGTGTATAAGAGGATAAGTGGGGACGGCGCTTTTTGTAACTTGTGATAGCGGCAATTGACTGATCCAAAGTCGTTTTGGCGACAAATAGGTTATCAGCTGCGTTAACGTCTATTTATTTAAGTCTCTGTACGTTTATACGTTAAGCAAGAAATTAAGATATATTGTATTAGTGAGATTACTATTTAGGTAAATATGGATGCCGATTTTATGATGATAACCAGTAAACTGGCAGAATTTATATTATAAAAATGGGTATTACTTTGCCTAACCTCTCCAAAAGTCAATAAAACATATATTGTGCGCAGAAGTAATCATTTGTCACCAATTCGAAACCGTTTCAAAAGTATGCATTTTAGCGAAGGTAAAATTGATGACGTATAACATGAAAATGAGGCCAGTCTTTTTATTCATCCAGCCATTCGTATATTCATCGATGGAATAGCGATTAATTTAGTACAGCGTTGGTATTTTCATCGATGAATTAAATTGCATCCATCGGAAGAAAAGACCGATGGAATTGACAAAGTGTGGGAAAGTAAAAGCAGCTGACTTGACTACTGATTGTTGTTATAAAGTGTTACGTTAAGTTATATACAAGCTGCATCACCTTTTTCATTAATAATGCCTCCATTTCATATATTTAATAGCAGATTACTTAATAATTAGCAGATATTTAATAGCATAGTTGTCAAACATTTCAAATACGCCAGAAGCAACGGCAACTATCGAAAACTAAATTCCTTACACAATAATGGAGTAGAATACGTGTTCCATAGGTTGGTTTATATTTTCATTCTTTTTTTATCTCGCCGGGAATCCATTTATGACGTCATTTGCGGTGTCCAATAGATTTCAGGGATTCTTTTCCGATTAATTAAGACTCGCCTGTCCTTTAAAAACATGTTTTAAAACTCTATAGTCGCGAAGAAACGCCTTTAGTTACTTTCAAGGTGAAGAAAGTAGTCACCAATTATTTGATATTTTTAATTACACGGATTCCTTGAGACTCCTTATGTTGGTATCTTCGATCATATGTATTATAGAAAATAATGTAAATTTGTTTAGAAAACATTGATTATTTTGTAGAAAAAAATCAAATGACCGTCAATTTCCGCTTGAAATCTGAGTGCCTCTGTTAAATGTGATTATTCTATGATAATCAATAGTCGGCAAGTCGGTAATGAAATTATTCGCAAATAGATCCTTCACTTAACCCGTGTGTAGGATTACTTTTTGTAATACAAGATTGACAGATAATTACAAATATTTAAAAAATTAACAGTAAAAGTAAAATATACAATGAAGTATCGAAACTATAAAATATTTGTTTAAGGTTGTCAATAGCTATATTCATTGGATTTATGTTTTTAAATTCTTGCTAACAGATAATTTTATTTTGTTCCGTTAAACGTGGTTAAACTATATTTTTTTAGATAAAATGGCCGATAATATAATTAAGGACTGTTCTGTGGTATTAAAACCATGCACACCCAAATTAAGAGAATGCTTTGTATCCTTACAACAATGTACAGCTTCAAAGAGTGAAATCAAAAAACACAATCGTAGTTCAAGAAGTGGCACTCCTACACACCCAACAGTTGCAACAGTACCATGCACACCAAATACTGACCCGGCTTTAGCCACAGAATTGAGGAGAGCAATAACAGAAAAAAATATCCTTACAACAAAAACAAAGTCTAAATTGATATCTGCTTTAAATGAATTGGAGAAGGCAAATGCTGAGGGTAGTAGGAAGCATAAGAAAGAAAAAGCAACTAAGGAAGTGCTCGATAGTGAAATAGCTTATCTTAAGCAACTTGAGATAATTGTAAAATATTTTAAAGAACCTTTAAAGGAAAAATATATTTTATCTGAAAATGAAATTGAAAAGATTTTTAGCAAAATTACTATTTTATATAATTTAAACAGGGAACTGTTAAATATTCTTAATGAGAATCAAATAAACATTGCTGAAGCCTTTAGAAAAGTGGCTCCGTTTTTCAAAATGTATTCGACATATGCATATGAATATAAGATGATATCTGGGTTTTTGCAGGTAAAACAGCAATAAGTATTATACTATGCTATCACCATACATATGTCTAACTTTATTGTTTTGTATAGGAATTAATAAATAAAAATGACAACTTCGTAAAATTTTTAAATTGTCAAGAAACACGACCAGAAGTAAATACAAAATTGTCATCGTTGCTGATTACACCTATACAGAGAATACCAAGATATTGTTTATTGTTGAAACAGATATTGTTGTATACATTGGAATCTGAACCTGATTATGGAATCTTAAAAGGTAAAAATGTTGTCTTTACTGCTTTGTTTGTCTATCTTTTAAACACCATAAAACACAGATAATATTTCTATATCTCTATTCTGTCAAAAACTTCATTATACACAACTATTTGATGTCATGGATATTTACATTATATATGTTACATACATTACACTCCCTTCAAACAATTTTAGCCCATCAAAAGTCCATCCTTTGGACTAGTCTCCTGGGACGACTTGATCTCTGCAGGCTGTCCAATGTCTTCGCTGTTGCTCCCCTGTTTTGTTGTACCGGTGTAGTTTATTCTGCCAATGTGGGTTCCATCACCATGGGATCTACTTTGTCTTGCGTTTTCCCAGGCGGCATTATATCTGGAAGTGATGGAAGACTGGCGGCGTCTTAGGTGGTCCATGTGAACAAATCTCCTTCCGTCTTCAACTGCGGCAATGTATGTCGTTTTGCCCTTCACACACACAATCTTCTCCGGCAACGACTTTTCTTCCTCCCCTCGCACTGTCTTCACCCATGCGTTATCCCCTGTGATATATGTCGGTATTTGCGGATGTAAGTTTTCTCTCTCTTCTTTCTTTTACTTCCTATCTTCCACTATCGCAGATAAATTGGGTTTTACTATGTAATGTTCTAGGTCTCCTGTTTTATAACAATCCTGTACGGACAATTGAACATTGCGATTCTTAAGATCGGATACCATTTTCTTTAAAGCTGCTCTGTACAGCTCGTTCTGCTGCACCATTACTAACTGCGTGATAAGGAGGTTAGAATGTGCTTAGTTCCATTTTTCCGCATAAATTCCTGGAATTCGGAAGACGTAAATTGGACTCCATTATCGGATACTAGGATTTCTGGTAGACCGTATGCTGCAAAAATGGTTCTCAGCTGTTCTATTGTCTTTGATGAGGTCACATGCATAATTTTAGCTTCTAGACACTTCTTATACGAATCTATTAGAACGAGCAAATTATGTGTTATTCCTTTGTAGGTAAACTGAGTCTTTTCAATTTCCGATGACTTACAGGCCAATGAACTGCTGCAAGCTGATTTGGGCTCTTTGCATTCATCTGGCAGTCATTGCAGGTTTTACACCAGTTTTCAATTGCATGATGGATTCCAGACCACCAGACGAATGATCTGGCTACTTGTTTCATTTTGACAATTCCCTAGTGACCCGCATATAATAATTCCATAACATGGTCTCTATAAGCCTTAGGAATAATCACCCTGTTCCCCAGTAACAGGCAGTTCTGGTCTGCTGTAAAGTCATCTTTATGCTTCAAGTAGGGTTTGATTTGCCCATCTGAAGGATTCTTTGGCCATCCATTCATTACCCACTGATGAATTTCTTTCAGCATGTCGCTTCTTTTGCAGCAATATCTCGAGATGACAATAAGAGCTCGCGAGACTGCAAGAAACTGCAAAAATATTTAATTGCAGAGAAATAATTTACTTTATTCTCTATTGGTTCAATTTTCGGTAATGGAGGCCGTGACAAGGCATCTGCGTTTGCCATGTTAACGCCCATCCTATGTCAAATCTTGTAGTCGTATGCAGATAAAAGTATCACCCATCGTTGTAGTCTAGCGGCTGCTGTAGACGGAATTGCTTTATTCTCACCAAATATTATGGTTAGAAGTGCATGATGAGTGACCATCTGACTGGCAAAATTCTTCTCCGCTTGAGAAAGAGTTTTGCTTGCAAAACTTATCAGTCGCTCTTCGTCGTCTAGTACGTGCGCCAAAACTGCTCCCAGGCCATAGTATGAGGCATCGCAGATTAAACGCAACGGTTTTTCAGGTTCTACAGAGTTAGAACATTCTTGGAACAAACCCATTCCTTACCACTTTCTAATATTTTACGGTGTTCTTCTGTCCACTGCCACGGAGCTTCTTTACGTAGGTTATACAAAATTTTAATCTTCCTGATAGATTACGTAAAAAACTCAACAATCGCACATAGGATTTTAACTCCGATTTATTTGTTGGTGGGAGTGCTAATTGCTTCCACCAACTCTCTTCTAGGTTTAATACCCGCTTCGTCAATAATGTGTCCTAAATATTGAATTGAATTCACAAAAAAATCACATTTATCTAAGCGAATTCGAATATTATATCGTTGTAATCTTTGGAAAACAGCTGATAACACTCTTCTCGTATATTAGCCGAAATTAAGATATCCAAGTAGCATGCTATTCCAGTAATATTGCATAGCACTTGGTCCATAACTGCTTCAAATTATGTAGGTGCTATACCATATGCTAGGCGGGTGTATCTAAATAATCCAATTGAAGTATTTACTGTCAACAAATGTGATTTTTTACATACAGGCAATTGTAAGTAAGCTTCCGATAAATCTAGACAACAAAATACTTTACCCCCTGCTAATGAGGCATATATGTCTTTTGGATTTGGTAGTGTTCTTTAGTTAAAAATGGATTTTAATATACCTTAAAATTCCGATTCCTCCATCTGCTTTAGGTACTACCAATGGGGATGCCCAGTCACTGTGCTGAACTGGTTTAGTAGTACCTTCTTGAACTAAATGTTTTAGTTCATTTTCAACCTTCTGCTTAAGTGCATGTGGTACAGGTCTGGCCTTACAAAATACTGGAGTTGGTGTTCCCCGTAGACCTAATTTTGCCTGGAATTCTTTAATTTCCTCTTTAATTTACTAATAACTTCAGTTTCATTGCTACTATTTTGCAAATGACAAACAAACTTCCACTTGATCTGTAATTTTTCTATCCAATCACGTCCAACTAGTGATGGCAGATTCCGCTCATGACTTTTTAGACTATAGCCTCTAATCTACATTTCAAATCGTTATATCTAACGTTTAAATTAACCTTACCCGCTATTGGCAATTGTTACATTTTTTTAATTTGACTTTTAAGAAATATTTCCAGTATGTAGCAGCTCTTGTATCCAAGTCCATGGTAAGTATTTCATCATTTACATCCAGCGTAACCTGGTAAGCTTTCGGTACACTCGGTAAACCTTGTACACAACTTACATTATGCAGTGATAGACCTGTAAATTCTATACTATCTGCACTTCCATCTGTTGTTGCTGCAACTGTTTTAACAGCATTTTTATTCCGACATACTTTTGCCAATGTCCTATTTTGGAACAAAAGTTGCATTTATAATTTGACTGTGTTTTTCTCTCCACATTTCGCGCACTCACCTTTTATTTGAACATTTCTTACTTTTTTATAGTTTGTTGTATGTTTAACTTGCAATTTATTGACTCCTATTTCGTTCGAAAAGGTATTCCTATTTTTTATTGCTTCTTACTCGCTCATATGTTTGGTCGACATCCAATTCATCTGTTAATCATTTCTGCCTGATGTTATCATCTCTTACACCAACCTATCTTGTAATGCTTCCTTTAAGAAAGATCCGAACTGACACGTAGCTGCCAATTCTTTTATTTGTACAACATAATCCATAACGGACTTTCGGGCATCAATACTTTGTGCGAGAGGAGTAATCCGAACAGTGTGTTTATTGTGCTGCCCCACAGTCCTTGCAATATTGACTGACACTTTGACATATACACGGACTTGTTAGAAGTATGTGTTTGATGGAAGAGTCATATTGTAGTCCAATGGACGTCCTCGTACCTTTGCTCATTCAGATATTTTCAGCAACACATTTTATACATGTGTCTAATTATGAGAATACTTTAGGAGCAAACTATATTCCAACAGCAACAAATCATAATAATGATAGTTATTTTCTTACTTCTCCCTATTTACATACTCGCCCCTGAATATAAATTGTATGTATGTATATTTTCAAGATCCTGTTATTGTTGTAGACTCTCTGCAAATTGTTGAAGAATCTGCGAAACACATTAATTCCTTGGTAGCAGATCGGGAAAATAGCGAAAGATTATTACGAATACAAAATACTTTAGTAAATCACAGCCCGCAAATAATCAAACCAGGTCGCAAGTTGCTGAAGGAAGGAAAAGTATTGAATATGACAGAAGCCGCGGGTAATGTAATGTATTTAGTCGCTATGACTGATATCTTGATGTTTTGTAAAATAAAGAAGGAGAATTTGAAATCAAAAAACGCATTGAAATGCTCAACAATTTTACCTTTGAATAAGTGTAGGTTCACTCAAAATGTTAATTTAAGGAAGATACACATATCGTGTGACAATAATGATATCGAAATTCTTATCGAAACTGCTAAGGAATTTCATCAGTGGATTGATACATTGAAAGAGAGCCATAAAAATATAATTATGAATCGATACACGTTAAGAAAAGAGAGCTCCGCTAGGCGACCAGCCTACAAAGAAACTTTGATTAGCTATAATGAGGTTGGCCTTAGCCCGGGTGTGCCCCAACGGAAGAGGAGAGTATCAGCAACACCACCTAATGTAAGTAGTGCACTACTTATATTTTAAGTTGAATAGTACTTAAATTTAAATCCTCAAGCACAGGATGCGTCAATAAATTGCGAAATTTTAAATCTGGATTGTCTAAAAAGTTTTTACTTTTACGATTCTTGTTGTAGCCCTTCCGTCAATTTATTAATGGAATGGTTTTCATTCGTTGTGTAGTATTCTATAGGTGGGTAACAGTGTGCTTAGTGATCTAGTGGTTACTATAGTACTAAACTGAAAGTCCTGTGGGTGTCAATAACATCGAGGGCGTTTTTTGGGCACGCGTCGATTGAGGCTGTAAAAATGAGTACGGGGAAGTCAAATTCTAAAGTTAGGCGGTCGCGCGGCCCTAGAGTCCCGAAAGGCTAACAGTAACAGACGACCACACTACAGTATAATGTAGGCAGTAGATTTGTTAACTCACACTGATACGCAAGTTAAGTTACTAATAAGAGAAAGATAATGAATGAAATGAAAATCGCATCCCATGCGCAGGGATAAGAAAATCTGCGAAGTTAAACTGCTGGCTACAATATACTGCGACCACACCCTGCCATTCCAGATAGGCCTTCAAAGGCTGTTAACGGGGACTATTACGAGCGATTTCATAATGTACGGCCCATTAAATTTAACTCCATTTAAAGTGCGAATCCAGGATGAAACTTTTTTGTGTCAACAATCACTGTGGAAACAGTCGTTTAGCTCCTGACTTATTTTAAAACGTCATATGAAACTTCGCTCAAGAAACTTTTGTTTCATATGTCACCGTGTAAACACGATATGTGATTTAACTCATGTGAAATGTTTAACTCACCTACAGCGAGTGAGATATTTAGCATTTCATGAAACATATTTTTACGTTTAAACTAAAATAGTGGGTACTAATCCAGTACATATTTGCATATAATGTATTTATTCGAGACAAATAATACTATTTTTTTCATTATTCGAAATTATCATCATTATTATGAAAATATATGTATGTAGGTATATTTTTTGGAAAAAAATATATATGTGAGGGTAACTGACGCCCCTGGCGTACTATAACGCGCCGCCACTGCGCGTGCTGCGACAGCAGCGACGAAGGCGGGCAACAGACGAAGCAAAAAAAAAAGAAAATAAAAATAAGGAAACAGAATGTCCTAAGATAAGTGTAAAAATAAAGTGTTTAAATAATTCAGTTAGCAAATCGTTTTATTAAAAGAAAAGCAAAATTAAAGACGCCCAACTTATATACAATAATTACATATAAATAAATAATTACGGTATTTATTCCAATAAGCGCCCCGGCGGTTCATCATTTAGGGCATCTACCATTCTGGCGTTTAAAAGTGGTGCGGCATTTATTAGAGTGCGGCGTTTATTTCGAATCAAGCCAAATCCTTATTTCTATTCTCTTGCTATCTATTTCAAAACAATTATATTACAACTTCGTTTTGATACAAAACCGCTTCGTTTTAGTATCACATACGAAATCCAATTTGAATGTGGTTAACGGGAATTCCTCTACCAACTTTTGATGCTGATTGTGTGCACTTCCCATAAAGATGCGGCGTTTATTAGAGTGCGGGATTTATTTCATTCGGCATTATGTTCTTGCCGCGTCTGTTAGAGTGCGTCGGTTATTGCAATTGCGTCCCCAATTAGAATAAATAAATGCCTATCAAAAAATAAATATTGTAGTAAATCTCGAAGTTCGCATCGACCACTGAAAACTATCTTCGGAGTAAAAAAGGTTATACGAGCGCTTCTCAAACTGCATGGCTTTGTGGAATGATAATTGTCATTGCTTCATAACTTTACTCGGACGCAAACACCGGTAACCCGAAAATCCAGATATGAATGAAACTGTTGTCCTACACCAAAGTACTACCTACCTATATAAGAGGAGAAAGTTTCATTCATTTCTGAATTTTTGGATACATACGCTTTTGGGCGAGAAAAACATCATGGGCGTGTGGCGATACGCCCTAAAAGAATAATATCGTAAGATATTCTGGAGAACACTTGACCATAATAAAATATTTTTAAGTCATTCAAGCTCAAAACGTGTTTTTTTTTTAATTCCTAATTTGATAACACGAGATGATTAGGCAATCTATTAGCTTACGACAATAAGCATACCAACTAAGTGTTTCGCTCAGGTACACTCCAAGTAAATTAACGCAACTTTGACCCTTCAGTAGCTCCCTTTAGATAGGTTATGGTTAAAAAACAAAAACGAAAATGATGAACACTAAATAGAACGTCAAAATGACAAATATTAAGTGAAGTGCGTTGACAACTTTCCTTATCTATGCAACTGGCAACGTTCCAATTGAAGAAATCCTAAGCGGACGAAATGTTACTAGATTTGACATTACTATGCATTTGGTAAATGTGAAGTTGTGTTGGTATGATTTTAACATTATTGATGTCAAAAGTCGGCTGTTTCGTTGCGAGAGCTATATTTATGGGGGTTGGAGTGTTTTTAAGATTTGTTAAGTGAGACTATCTATATGCTAATTCTACTTTAAATTGTTTCATTTCACACAAGTGCATAAATAATTTTGATTATTTGCATACATGTGATTATATTATTTTATAACTAGTTGCCCATATTTTTATCCCATTTACACCATCATAACGTGCGCATGTGATTAGCTATTGTATTTGTACCACGATACCGTTCATGCAATGAGTGGTCCATGGAAAATTTATTTTTATTGGTGCAAGATATGTGTCGCTATTGCAATCTAGGCATTCTCTTAACGGGTGCTTATTTCCGAATCTTTAGTTTTAGTACATTATGGTCTTCATCATCCTTGACGCGAGAATGCTACCTTCATTACGTTGGGGAAGTAATCGAAAATTTTGAGACCACACTGAGAGAGCCCGTAAATCAAAATGGTCTTCAGACGCTTACAATCACGTAAAAATGCTTATTTAAAATGAAAGACATTTAAATATATCAAAATTTCGTCCTGACGTTGTGGAACGTGTCGTTAATTACTTTCTGGTAGTTAGTTTAGTTTTTTTCTCTTACAGTTTCCTGAGATGACTGGAGATACTACACAGAACAAACGAAAGAAGCCACCATATGTAACACTTTCAAAACGAAGATGCATAAGAGATACATTCGCAGAGAATACCAGTAACAACATGAATGACAGTCTCTTCCCACTCCGTCATCACTATTTACCAAAAACAGATGCGCAGAGCGCAAGCCTTCTTCAAAAAAGCACAGCTTCTGAATTGTTGAATTGCAACACAACGAATGGAAATGACGTATTTATATTTGGGAAACCGGACAATCCGGACAGAGGATTCAATTTTAGAATTATGAACTTCTTTGCGTGCATCGGCCATTCCTTAAGACGTCTGTTTCGAATAAAGTAAGTTTCTACACAGGGACTAGTGCCTAAGTAAGCATTATAAGTTTTATCTGTTTGATACACCTTTTGTTTTTATTTTTGGAACAAGATACGTAAGTTTAACTTTGTATAACTGACAATCGTTTAATATATTTGTATTTGTAATGTAATTCGTGTTTGCATGAAGTAATCGAAACTCCCTCCCATTCTTTACAGCAACATAATAAGGGATAAAAAGTTGCCCGACACTGACAGCATTAAAAATTTGTTAGCACTCTGAGGAGGGATTCCAAACAATAAAAATCTTGCTACAAAAGTTATTGTATATTTCGCATTTCAAGAATTTTATTCATAAATTTTTGCACAATGTTTTCTTCTACTTCGTTTGACCAGATACCATTCTTTTTAAAATAGCTCCCTATTATCACAGCATTTGCTTCTTGGTAGTGTTGGATATTGTGAAGAGTAACTCCAGAACCCACTAATACTGGTACCTCAATATTGTGCTGCAGAGATCTTAATTCATTGTAATCGGCTGCAACACCAGTTGCACTGCCTGTTAATATTACTCCATCCGACATAAAAAATTCCGCTGCTTTCGCTGTTTCCACTAAAGACACATCCGCTGTTATAGAGTGTGAACTGAAAATAACTCATTTGATACTACAACTTATCTGTATATTCGATATATACAATATGTCTAATTTCAATTATTTGGGAATATCCAAAATTGTTCAATGTAGCGACTAAACAGACATGAACGATCACTATGGTTATCCCCAGGTGTACGCGAACATATTAAATTTGTTCCAACACTTTTCTGAAACGCTGATGAATTGGTTCACGGCTTTATTAAGTGCACACTGCCTCATATTATTATAATTTGTCACAATTGTTTTATCATAGAACGGTTGATATCGTCGAATATTCTATAACGAAAGAGAACGCTATTGTGTAGATGAGGAGGAATGCATTATTTCATAAAATCAGCGCCCTCAATCGTTCAAACACGAGACATGCCCGGATTCCCATCGTCAACCGTATCCCAAATAACCCATAACCGTATAACCTATTCGGTTATACGGTTGATGGGAATCCACGCATTCCCGAAATACGTATCCCGAATTATTATTTTGTGCGAGGGGAATAATCCCAACTGTGTTTATTGTACTGCGGCTCAGTCATTGCAATCTTTATTGACCAAATATCTTTTCCATAATATACGAAAAATAAACAAATAATGTGACTGATAAACTGGCTATTTTCGAAGTAAACGCTTGTCACTGCCAAATCATATTTACTTTCCTTTCAAAAATGGTTTGTGTATGGTTAACTTCTATGGAGGCTATTACCTCTTCGAGCGGTACTTCACTATCCGGAATACTATGCTTTAAACCTTTATTCAGAAGATTGATTTCTTGTTTAGTAAAGGTCTCTGATGATTTGTTACAAATAATTTGGGAATTGGTTGAGAATGAGAGCCGACGTGCTCTTGAAACATATGTACCGAATTTTATTAAATTAACTTTGTGCGGTGTGGATCTCCCGATACTGCGTATTATGGTTAACTTGTTTATATAATGAATAAATTTTACAAGAGTTAAGTATATGCTATTTATCTACCACAGTTTTAGGTTAAAGTAGTGTGGTTAGAATATCGCGTTTTCTAAATTCACCGTAAAATTTTAGCGGTGACAATGTTTTGCAGCAATTTTCGCTCACCGCTAGATAACGTTTTTCATTTAGAGAACTTAACAAGCCACCACACTCAACTGTTGCGCCGCCTGAACGCGCCAATTTACATCCAAAAGGGTTACTTAACGATTTTCCCATAAAGCGGTATTCTGTAACTGTTTTGGTGGATGCTTTAAACAAAGGAGCACATGTTTTTATGACTGACTGGTAGAAAATACTATGTTGAGGGTATATATTAAAAAGTGAACATATGTAAAAAAAAGATGGTATTCTAGTATTAATAAAAATAAGTAATTGTACGTTTTAAATCGAACTGTTGGCGTTTAAGTATGTGCACTTACGTTAAAGAAAACATTTTTAAAAATACCAGATATATCCTTTATTTTTCTTTACTGCCGCACTTCCTCTTGAACTTCGTCGTCGTCTTCATACCTTTTACCCAACAAATAAGCTTTCAACGGCCCAAACAGGTGAAAATCAGAAGAAGCCAGGTCTGGACTATGGGGCGGACGGACAATAACTTCCCAATTGTGTTTCTTCGTCTGATTTGAGATGTGCGGTCTTGAATTATCATGCAACAGGCTGATTCTCTTCGTCAACCTTCCTCTTCTTTTCTGCCGAGTGGCTTTGTATAGTTTTTCGAGAATTTGACAATAAATATCGCTGTTGATTGTCGCTTTCGGTCGTGAAAAATGCCTTGCATATCCCAGAACACAGTTGCCATTGCCTTTTTAGCAGACTGCTAAATTTTGAATTTTTTCGGTGTTGGTGAACTGGGATGCTTCCACGTCATCGGTCTTACTGCGGTGTTGTAAATAATAATAACTGTAGAGTGTTGAGGGAAATCTTTTGTTACTCTTAACAAGAAACCCAGACAACGCCAAGCACGCTTAGTTATGGAGTCAATATGATCCGCAAACAGTCTGTAATCCCAGATTACCCTCAGATTATTTACGGTTCTAACCGCAAAGATCAACATTCCATTCAGGAACAAATCTATATAAACCGGTGACGAGAAAAAAGTATATGTTTACACTTGGTTATATTCAATTTAAGCTTGTTAACCCTGCAGTACCCGGAAAACCTACACAAGTCATCGTCGATCAAAGTGTAATCATCAGGGCGGGCCACTGGAGGGTAAAGCTGCAAATCATCCGCATATAGGCTATATTTAACATTTTTAAAGCAATTGCCAATATCGTAAAGAAATATAGTAAATAATAGGCGGCCCAGGTGAGAGCCTCGAGGCACGCTAGAGGTAACATTTTGAACGGATGATATGCAGTCGTTTATGGCAACATATTGGGTATATAACCGGACTTGTATATATTTTGGTCGAGGTCAAATCGCTGTTAATATACTACTAAATTTTTGGTGGATAGTTTTACATATGTATATCGATCGCTGCAGTTCGCGGTGCGACACCTGTATATGTAATACTACCCTTATTGCTCCCGTATGGTGCGTACGCAATTACAGTGTCCACTATACCGTATTATTAACGTGAATTAAGTTTATAGTACCAAACATTTATAGATAAATGTATATTGTAGAAGTTAATATAAAATATAATAAAAATTGTAGTTTGCATGTTTAAAATAAATATCCTTTCAGGAGTATCTGCTGGTAATTCAAAACAAATCTGTTGTATCTTGTAACTGTTCGTTAAGACAACAAATTTTATGCCTACAAAAAGGTAGTATTAAAGAAATAAAGACAATTGCTGTAAGATATTACATACCTTTTTGTTTCATTTGCAGTTACAAATAACAATGCATGATTATTGATTTCAATAAATAATCAGCAATAAATTGAATTGGTTCATTATATTATTATTGCAACAATGTGTTGTCGTATTACCATTTGTTATGTTTTCAAACATAGTTTAAAAGACTACTAGAGTTACAGAATACCAAATTATGGATGTAGCAAATATATTGATTTGTTCCAAAATGCATAATGAAGATGTTCCAGAATAGTGTTCAAGTTTGAATTTAAATGCATGTAAGATTAGTAAATCAAAAACATTATACCTGTGTTTCTTCTTTATATCTGTGAATACTAGCACATTTTCGGCATCAATATTTTTACGATATCTTAAAAGTTCACCAGCAATCGCATCTGTAAATCCTTCATCAGCAATATGACTAAAAATGAAGCCTTCAGTTCGTATAAAATCCAAATTGCATGCTTTTGCAATTGCAAGAGCTTCCATATTTCCACAGGCTAATACCTAAATTATACTTTATACCATATTTTTCACAAAGTTAACAATCAATTACCTGAATTCCGCATGGTACATTTGGTGGTAATGAATGTTTAATTTCAGCGCTTACTCTTGTCATCACAGCCACTGTTTCTGGTGTGAAGTGCTTTGATTGTATATAGGGAATGTCATTCATGTTTTCTATTAATACAGCATCCTAATGTTATATGTAATAGGTATATAAGAATTATTTAAGGTGAATATGTAGTATTGGGTATCACTTACAACTTACAACTTTGTGTCTGATATATATTTCACTTTCCATAAGAGACTTATCTACTATTTCTTGTACACTACCTCTGTATTTTGGGGTTCCCGGTAATGCATTTAAGTGTATCATGCCAATTATGGAGCATTTTTGATGAAACACTTTTGCAAATCGATTCATTTTTCTTAATTGATTTTTGGTTTTCTAACCTAAATAAATACCGAGAGAGCAAAAATGATTGTTATGTCTGAAGTTGCAGTAAATGCATAAGAAAAAGACAAACAAATATATATATATATATATATATATATATATAACAGGCAAGACAATGGAAGACAATGTTGCTACAAACTTCAGACGTGTCAATCATTTTTGCTCCCTCCTTATTAGTAGTGATGGGATAACTCAAGTGAATATTAATAGACTGTTTACTGAATCAAAGTAATATAGGAGGTACTCGGGTTAAATCACTTGAATACTAGAATTACCATTGAATCGCTTACAACAACATTCGCATAAATAATTTGGACCTTCATAAATTATTTAATGTTCCCTTATCTTAATCCGAGTCGTCGGGTATCATCGGCACAGAATGCTCACAATTGACACATCTATCCCAAGCAGCAAAATTCAAATTTGCCTCAATTATTTTTAGTAACTTCAGCTTAAAGATATTAAAATACCCATTGATGTAATACAAAATTGTAGGTAATTTCATGCGTTAATGTTGAAGCTACTAAAAATAATTGCGCAAATTTGAATTTTGCTGCTTGGGATTGTTTTCCAAGGGTGTCGTTTCATTGACCTTCAACGCAGCCGACATGTTCTAAAGGTGTATTTGTGGGAAATTTAAAATAAAAATTTTATAAGAAATGTGTATCTGATAAACGATGTCGTGTTTTAATTTTATCTTATACTACTATAGTATATACTATAGTATACAGAAAGACCAGCTTATTTAAATATCTTTAATGGTCATAAATTTAACACTTTTACTTTTTCCTACAGTTGAAACATAAAATATTCTTAATCTTACAAAAAGATTTATGAAATAATTATGTGGAAACTGTTTGCATGGTGTATCATGTTACGTTTCCAATTAATTTTTACATAGATGCTCCTGGGAGTAATGATATGCAGGCTTTCTCAATGTTTGCAATGAATATTTGCTCCAACAGACCTCTCTTACATTCATAATCAGACATTAGAGAAACACCCCTTTCTATATTGCTAGTACTAGTACTTGGTCTCGATTCATCAGCAACAATAAAAATTTGAGGGATTTGATAATGTTATGCTTGCTGCGAAATTACTTTCAATAGTAGACTATGATAAAAAGAACTGATACTTTGTGATTGCTCACCTATATTTAAAGAGAGAGTTATATCTTCTAATACTTCCACTCTCTTGAATGGTGGAACTGCTACAACAAAATTCCAATTTTTAAGAAATTACTAAAAAGTACACAAAAGTTATTATTTAACATATGTAATATTATTTACATATAATTCTTTAATAAAGTTGAATAAAATGGGTGGAAACAGTTTTATGCAACATACATTGATCATGGGATAATGGAAATACATTTTCCTCCTCCTTTATACCTTACCATGCAATAGTTGTGGTTGATTTTGGTCTTTGATTATATCAAAGATTTTGGTAGACCTATGGCAAGATCAAGTCATATTATTTTTAAAATGTTTATTATATGATATATTTATTAAATAAGAATATCAACTATAAAGAAACAGTATGTTTCTATTACTTAAATGGTAGTTTAAAATCATTAACAAACGCATGCTATAATTAATGGACAAAATAAATATAATATAAATAAACATTGTTAATATTTAAGCAGTACCTCAGTCTAATGTAAGGCTACCCATATCTGACATGAGGTCATCTGCATCGAAGATAGTTGGAATAACATGGGGCTGTAGTCTATTTTTAGTCATTTAGAAACGTTTTTGTTTCAAAATATTTTCCGCATACGTATGTACTTATCCATAATTTTGTTATATCCCTCTCAAGATCTCTGCTTTGACAATCTATCTATACTAAAGCTCTAAAATGAAGTCATTCTTTTATCATTTTATGTAATATAAATATATATCTACATGCATTATTATACAACACCTTTGTGAAGCTCTAGGAAATGAGAAGAAACGAATATTAGCAAGGTAAAACAGTGTCAATATGTATTTTTAATGTACAATATCAGATCGCAGACGCATGCACAAGTACTTTTTTAATAACATATTAAACACTGTTTTACTTTGAAAAATTATATTCTTTTGAACCGATCAGATTTCAATATTTTAATTTTCCACCTACAGATTGCAATAGACAGCAGAGACACAAAATGAAAGTATACTTTACAAATAGTCATAGCTGGATGGAAATAACCATTTTTCTGTTTTCCAGTGTAATGTCGGTTTTGCACGTGCACGAAGCATGATCATCCTCTTCGGTGAACAAAGTATAGACGGTTGATACTTTAACATTATATTACTTATATGCGACAATTAAATAATATGTTCATTAAATACGTAACTATAGATACATAAACCTGCGAATAAAACAGTGACGTTTGTCATGTCATTTTTACGGAATTGTGAAATGTTGGTTGCCTAAATAAGAATAATCGGAATAATAACTTCCTTTTATTTTAATATTTTTATGATAGTCGTAGATAAAACGTCGTATTTAATTCGCGTATAATGCCTCTAATACACTCGGATGATTATAAACACTCGCTTCACTCGTGTTTATAACTTTTCAGCCTCGTGTATTATGATAGGCATTATACGCTCATCAAATAATATACTATTATTTTATTGCGGGAACAACATTAAAACAACACGTTATTAACAGAGGTATTTTATTTTCCTTTTTAACTTTTTATAATATTTTCCGATATTTTTTCCTCAAATTGTATCACTTACAATCAATATACCATAGGATTTGACTTTTTTTTTTAACATTTTTTCGTATTAAAATAATTAAACATCCTGTACACACTCAAATTCTTGACATATATACGTTTTACAATACTCACACTATCACTACAGTGCGTGAACTTGATTTCTTTTTCAGTAAGCTAAACGTAAAAGTGACAAGAACTTTTACATTTTTTGATACACACATAAGAACATACAAACACACAGATTTTATCGAATTGACTGATTATTCTATAAGAATAAATTTTCTTATCCTTAGACTGAATATATATATAACATTTTTTGTCTCACTGCGTGTTATTCACGTGCAACCAATATATACAATCACAACTGCAAATATTTTGTGTAAAATAACGTTCAATGATTTTGAACGAACAATCTAAAATAATCATAAGAAACATTCTTCTATTGAGATGAATGATTAATATTGTGTTTTGTAATTTTATTTTACATCCTGTAATTTAATTTATTAATTCATATATTCTATTTATATACATTGTAATGTACGACTGGTATTAGAATACAGATGATGATAGTCTGGATGGACGACAACGACTTACAGTATTGTTTCAAAATAAAATACTAACAAATTTATTTTTGTTTTCAAAAAATAATACGCTTTTCATAACATAATATAATCGTCACTTAATCTATCCATATATAATTTTCAAATTCATTTAGTTTTGTTTAAGTTTCTTCCAACTATATTATTAATTCTTCCTGTATATGTTACAACCGAATACATGCTGGATTAACAAAAAAGAGTTATAAACATTAACTGATGTTGAAATTTTGGGTTATCCTACATTTTAGGGACCTGAATCGGGCGCATGCGTCAAGTATTTACAAGCCACACCCTTTCCTACGGGATCATATCAAAAAAACGGGCCAAAATACATGCCATATAATTCATATAGATACACTGCTAGTATCTGATAAATTTAACAAACAAATAATAATAAATACTTTAAAAAACTGTGTATCTCTACTTGTAAGCATTATTAATATTAACTACCTATAAATAAAGAGTAAAATAAAAATAAATCAAGGTGATGGCTTTATTTACTATAAAATGGATGTATGCAGATTTAATACATAGATGGTGCAGTCTATATTAGAACCACACTTATTTATAATAATTAGTTTTGAAGTGTTTGTCTTTTCATCTTAAACAACACAAATAATAAAATCTCTTAGAAACCATCGAATTTTTTTTACATTCCCAATTTCAAGGAGAATATATCTATATAAAACCTAAGGCCTGTTTTGTCTGTTTATTTTTTGATAAGACCCTGTAGAAGGGGTATGGTTTGCGATGATAGCCGACGATTCAGGTCCATAAAATACGGGATTGCCAAATTTTGCTTTATATTCAAAGTCACTTAGCAAAATAATATACATACTTTATAGATATAAATTGTAGTAAGCATTACACAAATTTATATAATTACTTGTACGTGTACGTATAGATAATATGTATATTAGATAATATTTACCCTTCAATGTTATATCCAACTTATTAATTTATTACGGTTACCTATTTAATATAAATACCCTATACACATATTGAATTTATTTACTAGAATATTCAGTTTACCATAGAGTTGAAAATACATCAGAAGTGAGAAAGTAAACGTAGGTAATCAATTTTGTACTGTGAGGTTTCAACTACTATTTCACATTATATTGACAATGGACTGAAAAATATTCCCCTATTGTTACTTTTGCTTATAGTTACTAGTCTCAAGCATATTAAAAATATTTATAATACGAAAATTACATTAAAATGTAATAAGATTTTTATTTATTTTTTACCCTTTTCTGTATATTTTAGCGAAATATTAAGATATACTTTTACGCAACAAAATATAATTTAATGTACTTACACAATTGTCACTTAACACCTAATCGATAAAAACTATTGTTAAAGAACTTATACTATATATACACAAGAATTTATGTGATAAATTGAAAAAAAAACAATATCTGTTGTTCGTTTAATGCCCAAAAGATATCATAATTTTTCGACGCACGACAAATAAATTGATTTTGAAAATACTTAAGACTATCTACATATATTCATTTTATTACTAATAATTGTGAACGGCCGAACTGTACTTAAAGACGAGAAAGGTCACTGCTACAGGGATGCCAACTTGTTTTACTTTTGTGAACACAACTTGGTGCTTTGGTTATACCTCAATCACATTTCAAAGTTTAACCATTGTTTGCGGCAAGAAAAGAAAATATGCATTGTATGCTGCTTCTAGGGAAAAGTGTTGAGATGTTGAATTAAATCTTCTTTTAAAAACTGATTTGATTTTCTAAGAATAATTATCAGAATTTTCCGTGAATAAATGCAATATTTTCCTTTCTTCACATAGCGTACATAGATAAGCGCTTAAGATTTCCATTATGTCTACAACTAAATAAAAAATAAATAGATGCTGAATTCAATAATAACGTTATCGTCTTCATCGTCGATAAGACAAAAAAATATAATAATACGACAGAACACAGAAATACGATATTATTATTCTTGAATTTCTCACAAAAGCTACACGTTTAAGGGAGTTTTTATTAATGTTTCCCCTTTAACAAACAACTAAAGTGGTGATCACCGTACGTGGCGACGTTGGAGCGACTGTACGTTGATCGATGAGCGAGCGTGCGGAATATTTCCAGCGCCATCCGGGTACGATCGTCGTCGTGGATACGCAGCTTTCTCGTCTTGAAAGTCCGGTGAGATCAGAGGTTTGTGCTCAGCACTTGCGATTATTATTAGCGTGCGAGCGTTTGGCGCCTTGCGAACGTTCGCCGCGACGTTGACGCTGATTGCGACAGTTTACTTCACGAGCCTTATTGGTGCGCTCAAGGTAGCCACGCTTCAGTGACTGACAGGCTTTTTGTATTTGCACCTGAAATAAATAAAAACGAAATGATTTTCTTAAACTACTAATATACAATATAATTAGTATATAATTTAAGATCCAGAACTTTGTTTATTATTTTTACCAAAAAAAAAAAAATAGGAGTACAAAAGAAAAAAAAAAGATATTGCAATTAGTGTTATGCGGAATCGATTTTAGTTGAATGTTCTGTCTTGATCGACGAACTACTTGAATAAGAAATTGGATTTTGAGAAGAAATAAGTTAGGTGTTTCAGAAATCATTAAAGAATGTCAACGTTTGAAGGACTCCTTTCAAAAGCTGGAAAATTGAAAAAAAAGATACAATTATGTGTAAAACACCCCCAGCAACTTCAAAATTACGAAGAACTTTGAGATATTTGGTCACAGGAGATTCATCAGTACTCTGGCTACACGTATCATGTATCAATTCGACTTGACCGCTGAGAATACTTCACACAGTTGAAATCACTCAACTCGAATAAAAATCGTACGATCACTGGTAAATTGAACGCCAACGTTGAAATTTGTCGAACATTTGTAGAAGCGATTTTTGTTATTCAACAAAAATGGAAATGTATGATATATCATTTTAATCAGATTTTGGTTGATCAAAATCAAGGGAATGCACCATAACTTCATGATCAAATTGACAAAAATGCCTGATTTCCATATGCTTTTGCATGCTGAAGTCAATTATTATTATGCTATGAGGAATGGAAGTACCGTGTCTAACACTATGTGGCTTCCATAAGGGAGTTATTTTGAGGGAGACAACGTTCAATTGTAATTATATTCAAATAAAAATATTTAAAAACATCAGTCTCATTACTTAATTTACACACCGCATATACGCTGACGTTGTTAACGTTTTAAAGAGGTTTGCGTTGTGGTGCTTTCAAGCTATTGTAGTGAAACCGCGAACATTTGGTCACCTGTAAAAATGCCAAGGAAATGTGTAAACCACCCCAACTCTTTTTGCTGCATTTGCGACGAATTGACATTTAAATATCAAAAACGGTCTTTCACACCTCTTCTTAAAAAGTGCTATGAGCAGTATTTCAAGTGTAAAGTAGGTTATTAAGACATAAGCTGGGCTCCCCATACATCGTGGGTAAAAGGTAAACGACATAGAAAAGACTGATAGAAAAATTCTGAAAACAGATATGAAATAAGTATAAAAAGTACTACCAAGTTCACCCATTTTACTTCGTGGGACAAAATAAATCTGAAATTTTGTTGAGCAGTGTTATTAAATAGAAAGGTAATGCTAATGCTGAGTTATCAAACAAATGAGCCATTTAATAAGTCGACAAACTGCAATAAATGATTATATTTGAAATACGTAGGAACCAATAATTGAGCGAAAATATCAAAGGATATCATTTTATAAATTAGGTTACCTTAAAACTTCCTCTTTTTTCTGAAAATCAAATAAGAAGATGTGTAAATTAATACATTTTGTGCAGTGTTTTGTACCGGTCAGTCAATAATATGTCTGTATCGGAAATTGGTAATTGGTACCATTCAAAACTGCGATTATTAATAAGTTTCTCAGGATTAATACTAAGAAGTTCCCAACGCATCGCAATTTGTCACAGAACTAGGAAAAAATTAGTGCTGCAAAAGCTTTAACAAGTAAAAAAGTAAGCATAACTTCATTTTCTCAAAGCAGCCATTTGGAATCAGAATTCTAGACGAGATAAAAGTTTATGGGTATTAAATAATATCAGGAAATAAATGGACGATACATTATGTATAATTAATCGTAAATACAGTTGGTTAGTGAAACTCAAGTGGCCATACCATGCGGGATTTAAGCTTATTTACAACAAGGTTGTATGAGGAACATTCACGCAAGAGTAAACAAGTCAATTTTCTGTTATTTTAGAAACAAGCATTCTTTATTGGAGTGTCTTGATAAAGTTTTGCAGAGAGTAAGCAAAAATAATAATTGTTCATTTTTGCATGATTTTCTTGGAGTTGTTTGGTAGATGTAACGAATGAAAATTTTGGTGATCAAGAAAATGTTCCATTCTCATAATAGAAATAATTCAATATAACAAAAAAAAATTGAGTATTGGGAACTTAATTTTCCTCGTGGTTCACAGACTCCAAGAGACTCTGGTAGGTACCATTATAGATGCGAAACAGTTTTTCAATCTTCTACACGTTCAGCAACAAGCAAACGTTTTAAATTTCCCGAAGCATCAAACCAAATTGTATGGGTTTTGGAGAGACAATCCGGCATAGTTTACCTATCCGCCTAGAGATTTAACTCCAAGTACTAATTTTTGCAATTAATGATTGATAATTTGAATGATTACATCAATAAATCCAATTTCCATGCAAAGGACTATTGAGGAGCATTTGCTTGCCTGTAGCCTATCATGGCTGCGTGTATGGACCTGTACACTTTTGTTTGATTTCTCACATTTTCTAATCTATTTACTGGGTAACCTGACCATTTTAAATTAAAAATATGTCTTGCAATCGATTCAAATGCTTCTCATATATACTATAATTCCTATGAACATGTACAATTTCTGTAATTCTATTTTATTGATATCCAGGACGAATAGGATTTACATGTTCTCTTACAATATCATGTGTGTTTGTTAAATATCTGAGAAGCAATGCGCATCTTATTTGAATGCGAAAGTGGACGATGGTAATATAGTGATATAAAGTTAAGGGCATTACTATATTGAGAAATAGCCATACGTTCACACAATTCTCAATTGAATGCTTCAGGTATCTGGCAACCTCTACTAGCTAAGAGGGCCTGAGCAAAAGCATCGATACATATGATGGTGAACAATTATGATCAAAAGTAAATGCTCCCGATTAAGTTGACAAATTTTATAGGAGTAATCATTTTTCTAACGAAATTTTTCAAAAAATATATGGCTCTTTACGCCGTCTGGTCAAAATCTGTACCAAATAGTAACACATTGACGCCTCCAGAATACCGTGAATATTTTCCAAATCCTAGTTTTTCTCCAAAATCGGTTCAACTTTTACTACTTCAACTTTCAACTAACAGTTGGTTTATTTCATGCATTCACCCAAACAAAAATTTCCTCTACAATGCCTTCCCCAACCTTCTCAATACATGTGAATGTTTGGCATAGTGTTCAATATTTACTATTAATAGGGGCAGGACAACGCGTATCAAATAAAGAAAAAATATCAGTAACTCGATAATCTTGGATTCTGATTGATCAATTTGTGAAAACTGAATATCTTCACCATACCGCATAGACGTGGAAATAACTATGAGGGACAAAACTATTTAATACTATCAGTATTTATCAGATAAACTGATTAGATAAATATGAACTTAATGACTAATTACCTTTTGCGCATGTTTCTTTTTGATGAGTTGCTGTTGTTGGATGATTTCGACACGAGTTCTTCTGGGAACGTGCACACGAGTCGTAGCTAGGACTTCGATCTCCTCCCGAGCGTCTTCCTGCACAGGTTCCGTTACGGTGTCGTTTGTGATGAGATCAGTAACAGGTTGGAGAGGCGCCGAATTGTGCCTTCTCGCTATGTAGATGGGTTGAGAATGTTGGTGGTATACGCTCATGCTAGGGTGCTCGATGAGGAGATTTTCCAGAGGGGACGTCTCCACGATTATTGGACCCGCTGAGGTGAAGCACGGGGGAGGCGTTATGTACCATGACTCCTCCATGATATTGCAAGGCAGGGAAGAGGTGGAGCTAGTTCTGGTCAGGATGGTGGTAAGTGTGTGCGGCCTGTCGAAGTCCTCGCCTTCATCGTCATCGCAAAATCCGTCCAGACTCTCCACCGAGCTGATCTCCGAGTTACCCTCACTGTCCCGGTCAACCAGCACCCAGTCATCCTCTGACAATACTGAAGTTAATCTCGTACTTGTTTCTTCGACCCCACTCGCTGTTTCTTCTTGATGATCGCTCGATGTAGTTCCCAGCAGATAGTTGGCCAATTGGCTGAACATTGTCTGAAAACAAAGGAGAAAATACTATAAGCGCTTCATTACGTTACATATATCTTGTATAACTTGCTTTTACAACATAAGAAAATTCACAAATACACCAGAGAAGTACCATAGCGCAATGGAAAATCCATCCTTGACTACGTAATTATATCACGGGAACATAAAAAAAGGTAAAAGATATTAAAGTAAAAAGATTATTATTTTTCGAAAGGTAAATATAAATTAATGACAGAAATAACGGACTTTGATCTTACTGCAAAGGGTAAAATAAAGGATAAAAGAAGAAGTTATAAATTAAGAACAACAGAAATGAAAGAAAAAATATAAGACAGCTACACAACAGGAAATAGGAGCATATGGGATTTGCGAATATAGTAATGACACAGATTATAGATGGAAGAGATTCGAATACATTTTAACAAAAATAGCAGGGGTGGTTCGTAGTATAATAAAAAAAGGAAGCAACGGATAAAGTACAAGTTGGTGAAGTAAAGAAATAAAAAATTAAATAAGAGAAAAAGAATCTGAAAAATTGCCTGCAGTACACAAACCAACAAAATTATGACAAATTAAAAAAAAAAAAAAAGTGGTCAAAAATAAAATTAAAGAAGTCTCAGGAAGTTTATTACAAGAAAAATCAAAAACTGTTTTATAAAACACTCAAAAACAAGAGAAATAAAAAATAAAGCAATTAAAGACAAAAATGGACACATACTCACAAGTGAAGAAGATACAACAGACACATGGCAAGATTATTTTAGCGAACTATTGAATAACTCAAATGATATACAGATTACAACTACTAATGCAAATGAGGAAAGTCCGACGCAGATAGTGGGAGGTAATGAACCGATAAATGGTGGAGGCGTCAGTGAGGTGGAATTGGAAGAGGCGCTAATGAAATTGTTGGCAGAGCTCCAGGAGAGGGTGAAATGAAGGTAGAACTGCTGAAATACATCCCGATAGAATGGAATACGGATATTATACTTCCTGTACAAGGGCGGTGATACAAAAAACTGTAATAACTACAGAGGAATATTGTTATTGTGTACGGCGCTAAAAATCTATGAATGTATAATGGAGAGTAAACTCAGAAAAACTCAGGAACTAAACCTTCTTGACGAGCAAAACGGATTCAGACCAGCCCATAGTGTGAATGACCATACAACAAATAATTGAAAAAACAATAGCAAAGGGTGAAGAGGTACTTTTGGGATTTATTGATATAAAGAAAGCTTTTGATACGGTCAGCAGAGAAGGAATATGGGGTGGATGCAGATACGATCGAAACAATTAAAAACCAAAGTAATGGTAGTATCTAACATGGATAATCTCAACTGCCGAAATGAGATATTAGAGAAAAGTGGCAAATGTCAGAAGACTTTACAAAACGAAAAATTAAGATATTAGGGCTGAGCTTGAAATAAAGTCACAAAAAGAGAAAGAGAGAAACTCAAATGGGCAGGACGCCTAATTACAACGAATAACAAACGACAAGTGACATTGATATGGGAAGCTAAATGAATTGGTAAGAACATAAGCGAATATATAGATTATACGGTTTGACGATGGGAATCCACGTATTGCCGAAAGACGTGTCCCCAACTAATAAAGGAGTAATCCGATACAGTGCGTTTAGTAAAAACTCTTGTATTTTTGTCCGAAAAAGGGCAATTTTTGAATAGCTTCGACCACAAGCATCCAAAGTTTTACTCATTGTTGTTGCTCAATATTATTCATTATTCAATATAATGATTTCAGTTCTCTATTTTTTAGGTTTATTATTAGGAACAAGTATCTATAATTGCGTTTGTATATGTTGTATCATAAAACAGTACCCTGCAGCATCAACACCAAATTATTAAATTATGACATTACTACAACGCATTAATTTCAAAATATTAATCATGTATATAATGATAGGTGTTGCGTAACTTTAAGAAGCAATTTGGGTGTGCCAATAGAGTGCGCTACAACTAAATAGGCGAACCGATTATAAAAGATATTCTCGAATAAAAAAAAAACTCCGTTTAGGCAAGGCCACATGCCGAAGAAATTTTAGAATGTTGTTGTAATTAATTGCTAATATTCGATTTTGCGGCAGTTATTGGGGATGGATTTGTATACACTTAACGGAAAATTGCGCACTATTGACAAGGGGCGCACCAGCTATAAAATATCCTGAAGCGAGGTTATAAAATTTGACTGCTTCCTGAATACTACTCCGATTGGATAAGCCAATCGTTTATTGGAATACTAAAACAGATTTTATTATATCAAAACAATATCGAGCGTACGTTAATAATCGTATTTAATAATGTAATCTGAAATCTTAACTATACTCTTTTTACAATTGTATTCAATTTTATTATATATTTTACCGTTTTATTAAATTTTATTTACCATAAGATTAATGTTACTTACAGCTGATATAAAGGCACATTTCAATTAGCTCTGCAAAGCACTCAAAAATACCTAACGAAACAATTAAAGAATTATGATTATAAATATAAAAGGAAACGTATTGCCTGCACCTACGTCAATGACTAGTTTCTGTGGAATTTACGACTTTTAGACGCGATAACAAACGGTAGTCCGCTAAGTTCCCTAAAACACAGCATGCTTCACGTACGATCATTAAAATACACTCGATATATAATGGCATTACCTTTAATTTCCTGCATTTTATTATTATTTCTTAGGTGGATGTTTGATATCCAATCAATTCTTTAAGATTGCTGTTATAGAACTTGTTTTACATTATTAGGAATAACTCTATTTGGTAAGTACGTCTTAGTTATTGTCTATACAGGATGACTCGTAACGCATATCTTTGGTGGAGTGTTAGTAGAGCTCAATTGCAACTGATTTAGCCAAATATGCATGATAGAAAAGTCAACAGTTTTTGAGATATTTTAATGTTTGTGCTTTCTTAGCAGCCCACTGCATACTTTCACTAATATTTGAAATCAAAGAAAATAAAAACTTTTTTGCAATTGCAAGCAAATGATTGTAAAAAATTCTTTGTTCTATGCTGTTTCAAAAGAGGTACTGAATGATTTATTTCCAGTGAAGTGTGGTAATTCCCTAGTTCAGAGGATCTTTATGTTAAACAGATAACAACAGCTGTCATTTGATTTGATTGTTTTTTGTGCACTTTTCGATATCGGCCTTTATAAAGACATAACCGGTAATTACATATTCAATTTTTGGTGAGAATCACGTGAGTTTTAAAACAAATTGTACAAAGGTTTGCTATTTATCTTTGTAATCCATTAACAATGCAATCAAATTAGAGACAGGTAGATGTATTACGTAGATCTACATTACTTACCGAAGGAGGTACAACGGTTAACTAGGAATTTCATAAATATTGCAATAATAGTAGGCTATGTTTAATTATGTTTTCACAGTGTTCAAGTGTAGATCTGTGCAAACGCGTAAAGCTTTTTTAGTAACGTCGGTGACGTAAACATCTGATTGATTAAAATGCCAACATCATAGATCTGTTCCAGCACACGGTTTACTGACGGTTCGTGATGACGTCAACCAATCAGAAAACATATTTCAGTTCTCAAAGACTCCAATCTGCTGTCCGATTGGTTCACGTCATCACCAACCGTCAGCAAACCGTGTGCTAAAACAGAGCTCATATCTGGATGCTGATGTAGCTGCTATAGTGAAATACATTTAAATATAAGTAAATGCAAAAACAGCGTCTCCGGAAAATACTCCCGCGAACTTTCTCGATCTAATTCCTTATTAATACGGTTGTTCAGTAGCGCCAACGGGCAGTGGCGAAGGTTCGACACAAGATCTGTTGGGTATACATGTACGCTGGCGTAAATACTATGTCGTAGTTCTACGTTTGTTTGCGCACAAATGCCACTCTAAACTGATCTGGAGCTGTAAAACTATTCTGAACATTATAGGGGCGTCCAATAAATTAACCCTAATTTGGGTCATTCCCTCATTCAAGATAATGAGGTAGCCGACACCCTTGCAAAAGAGGGTGCTGCGGGTTGCTTTCGGGGTCCAGAACCGGCAATTGGCATATCAATTTCGATAGCCAAATGACAAATTTGCTTCTGGTTAAAACAGAAAGTA
>JARFOC010000721.1:0-18251 GCA_031763485.1 Osmoderma eremita | reverse complement strand
AATCCATATTGTCGCCTGCAAAACTTTCTTCGTTTACTTCGTCATCAGCACTTTCATCGTCGCTTAGTGTCATGTTTAGGCACATGTAATTCCGGATTGTGAGGTACTGCTCTTAGTGCAGATGGAATATTAGAATATTTTACAGTATGTTTGGATTTAGAAGTCATACCACTTATATGTGTAAGACAAAAATAGCAATCGGTAATATGATCTGATGGTGCCCTCCAAATCATAGGAATAGCAAAAGGCACATGTCGTTTACCTTTTGCCCAGGCTGTAAGAAGTCCGACACACGTAACACAGCCAATATGGGGAGCCCAGCTTTTGTCTTCATCACCTACTTGACACTTGAAATATTGCTCATAGCACTTTTTAAGGAGAGGGGTTCTAGTTAACAAAGGACTCCGATAAGGATATTGCCCTTCTTCCTCACTTTTTAAAATCTACATTGACGATGCACTAAAAAAATGGACGCGACAATGCAGTGTGATGGGCATAGATATTGGCCAAGAAACGATATATAGTCTCCTATTTGCCGGCGATCAAATTGTAACAACAGAAGGTATAAACTATATATTTAGGAAATTAGTAAACACACGAAATATGGGGTTTAATAATGAACATGGACAAAATACAACATATGGTAATTGGAGGTCATGAGTTCTAAAAACTGATAGAGGTAAAATCAATCTCACAAAAGAATATAGATATTTAGGAGTCACAATACCATCTGAAGGAAGAGACAAGAAGGATATGCAAAATAAAACAAACAGCGGAAAAATAATAATAAGACAATTACATCCAGTACTATGGAATGAAAGAATGTGAAGTCAAACTAAGAGACGACTATTCTCTACTTTTACAGTAAGTACCGTCACGTACGGAGTAAGCTCTACGGCAAACAAAAAAATGCACGAGAAAATAAAATCAACAGAAATGATATCTTGGAGAAGATGCTGTAAATTCACAACATTGATCCGGGTGAAAAACGAACGAATAAAAGAACAAATGAACGTAGAAAAATCACTGACAGACACTATAGAGAATAATATGGTACGGCCTGAGAGAAGGATGAATCACGATAGAATACCATGGAAAGTATTGGAATAGAATCCACATCGCAGGAAAAAGGGAGGAAGGGCAAGAACGTGGGATGCAGACATAAACGAAGCTATGGGGAAAACAAATCTCCAAGAAAATATATACATATAAATATATAAACCAAGACATACTTTATGAGGATCTCATGCAATACAAAGCGTACATACTAAAATTTGTATTTGTGGTTGTAAAATCACTTTCTATTGTTATCTATAATTATAATCCATGAGTCAAACTACTAATATTATTCTCGAAAAAAAAAGTTCCGTATACTCGAAATTTATCAATAGTCCTAGCCGAGAAATTGTTGCATGACGTTTCATATCTGTGTAACCTCTTCCATAAATTACGTATTAAGAGAATGCAGACACGATAAGATGTGGATTATAAGAATCTTAAAAGTAAATATGAATGATGCAATACTATGATAATCAAATAATATAGAATCAGCAGCTTTTAAATAATTGAAAACTGGTATAAACGCTATAAACCATGAAAGATCTAATAACACAATTTGTGCACATTAGCATAGGTCACGATACATTTTGTTTGTTGTACTCACAATTTTATTGGTGCATATGGTACCAAGCATATGGTAATCAAGATGTAAAAAAATCTATTTTTAAAAATGTTATTACATTTAAAAGAAAACAAATAAAAACTTGTCACTGCATGTATTCGTTTGGTGTCCTTTTGTCATTGTTTCTTTATTGTTTCAGTTAAAATGGTATTTTTATGATGTGCATTTGTATGTGTATTTAATCTAGTTGATGTTGCTTTTGTTATTCTTCCGATAATACAGCGTTTAGCAACAACTTCCAATGATTGTTCTCTGGAAAAAACGGTATTAATTGGCGATTTAAAGGTTGGATTATTAAGTTAGGTTCGGCCAACAATTTTGTATCAGTGATAACCAAAACTGTGCAAATGGTAAAGATGAGTTGGAATATATGAGACTAGGGAGGAAGAATACCATCGATCGGGGCTTACTATGAACTCAAAAAAAGCTCAATACCTCTGCATAGAACTAATAAGAAGAAACTAATAACTTAGAACTGAAGAAAATATCATAAAAGTATAGCTTAAGAAAAAGTTGGATCTCACGGAAATGGACGCTTGGAGCAGATGGGCAAGGATATCAAGGATAAATAGAATTGGAAACGAAATAATTAAAGAGAGAATGGGTATGAAAGAAACGATAATCAAAAATATAGAAAATAAGCAGCTTAGATGGTACGGACACGTTTAAAGAATGCAGAAACACCGATTTCCAAAAAGAGTAATAGAATGGATACCCCAGGAACACAGGAGAAAGGGGAGGCCGTGAAGAACGTGGATGAAGGGAAAATGAAAATACATGAATATACCAATGATTGTACCAATAGACGCCAATGGCAACTAGACATCGGACAACGTATTCTAAACCGAATATATACATATATATGTATGTTTTAGTTATTTGTTATTGGATCTGATTCGGTGCATATGCAGTCTAATAACCTGTTTACAGTATCTCAAGCAGTGAGTGTAGAAGTGACATATGATATATGAGCTTACAATAACAAGCTCTTGCGTGTATATATTTCTGGTGCTGTAGAGTCTGGTAAGTTTACCATACATTCGGTTAAGCAAACAATTAAGCAAAAAAATACATGCTCTCCGTAGCCGTCAACATAATAATGACACGTGACAGATACTGTGACTCCTAACAAAATAATTTTAACATTTTGTCATTTAATTAGTATGTGAGGGAATTACAATCTATCTATCTATTACCTAGACTTTTATGCATACTACGTTAAGCGGTAGTGAGTAAAAGTGTTTTATATTTGTGATTATAGCTATTTTTATCAATTACTTTGTAAGATATGAATATTGTTTACAATGATAATTTTTAATAATTATTTTTTTGAATACTAAGTACGGATAAAATGTATAAAATACAAGTAAGTTTTTCAAATATCCCATGAAGCTTTGTATTGGAACACAAAAAGTTATACAAAGAGTCTTGAAGAATGTAAGGGCGCCTTGAATATGTATATCTTTAGCTAATAACTGAGGGACTTTCTTAACGGTAGCAAGTTTAATAAACCTCAGGTTCAAGCAAGAAGGCTATCAATCTATGAGAAGGTGGAGAAAATAACGTAAAATTTCTCATTTCAAAGACATTAGAGTTTAGTGTTAATCTGATATTTACGTATATTCCTATACCGTTACACTTTTTTTTGGTTTCTATAATTTGAATTCGGCGGTGATGGCTATGTTGACACTCAATGGGCAGCGCAGTTTTGGAAATATAAAAGTAGGCAAAAAGTCGGCTTGCGGATTATTTGTTTTTTGTTGTGTTGACGCAAATTTGCAAATTTGCGGAAATATTTAGGCCTGGTGAATATATTGAGAACTCGGAGTTAATGTAGGAGTTAGCATAAGCGTTCTCAATACATTAACTATTTCCGCAAAAGCGAGGAAACGAAACCTCCAAATTTGTGGCCTAGTCGGAAATGTACGTCGTTGTCAAAAAGAAGGCCAAAAGTCAACAACCGCTGCGCAGTGTCAGCATAGCGAATCACCGTCTGATTCAAATTGATGAAAGTGACAATGTAACTATGTACACAGTTAACGTTGATCTACCGTTCTGGGTTCAAACCCTGGGACTTAAAAACAAAATCCACTCTTACGGCTGATTCACATGCTGCGTAGCCGCAAAACGCATTTAATATTTCCGCTTGTTAAATTTCGTTCCTCACAAAGATCCGTTTAGAATTGCGGAATGTTAGTGTGTTTATATTAGAAATTACACACTGTACGTTGGTCACTATTAAGTGGTAATATGTCATTTTGTTATTTCAACTCATATGAGCGTGTCACACGTACCTTTGAATTGTTTTAATTTCGTAGTTTCAATATGGATGAAATTATTATCATTATCCAGCTTAATTCCACAATTATAAAAAAAGAAGACTTCTCGCCTTGTTATGCTTAAAGACCAATTATGACCTGAAATGTGCAGAAAGCAAAGACGTGCTTGGGTTGGGAAAACTTCCACAAGGAGATTATCATGATCTTGTACAGGAAGTTATGTTTCCGTTTAAACTTGAATTCATATTCTTTAATAATAGTTTTAATAAACACCACGAAATATAAACACCGCACTGAGAAAAGATTAACTGACAGTGAGCGAGAGGAACAAAATAAACTGCGATGCAACCCACAAAACTGCGGGAGATTTGACTCCAATCAAACTTTTTTTGTCGCCGCAAAATTTTTAAAATCATGTAGTATATCGTTCCCGCCTAAACTATTTCATCAATCGGAAACTGCGTTGAGTGTTTACTACTCGTGTGTCCAGTCTTTGATATATTAGAATCAGCACTTTTTGTAGGAGGCCATTACACCGATATATTCAAAAAATATGAACTTGATCACGAGCGCGACACGAGGGGAAAGTAAAAGTATAACTTATTGCAACCCAAAACCCATCTGTCCATTGTCCAAAGACAAAGTCTGTGGCAATGTATCAAAATATCCAATCATCTGTCGCAGTCTTTGAAACAAACGCCTTTACCAAAATTCAAAAGAGACTTAAAAATGTACTTAGCTAATCAAACGTTTTACACGGCCAAAGACTTTCTCACCACACCTT
Organism: Osmoderma eremita; assembly: GCA_031763485.1. NCBI lineage: Eukaryota > Metazoa > Arthropoda > Insecta > Coleoptera > Scarabaeidae > Osmoderma > Osmoderma eremita. Next base: position 13,507 of record JARFOC010000721.1, on the reverse strand, counting down.
GGGTGCGGTAAAAAGAATATATATATGTACGTTTTGTTAATCATACTCTAATTCATTTTGTGTTATTGTGTTATTTTTGAATGTATATACAATTTATATTTTATGACGATTCCAATGCATTATGCAAATTACGGAATAATAATTATGCAAAATGTCGAATTTATTTTCTCTGCGTCTTAATTTTCTACAATCATTCATTTACATTTCCAATTGTCGCAAATATGTCAGAGATCAAGTGTTTGCAAGTCTTGTACCGCAGTATCACAACATTTCACATACTCATCTTTGCATACTACTCCTCATGCGAAAGAAAATGCAAGCCTACAAAATAATCAACGAAAGCTGCATAACTGCGATATTAAAATACGAAATTTGCGTTAGTTACCTACTATATTGTCACTTTTCATGAATATTAGTCTCTGTTGAATACCATAAATTACAAACGTGTAAATTTTAGACAATTACAACCAAACATGATTCATTAACAGCAACCACATATGTATTTGTGCTAAAATAATGCATCTTTGATATAATTATTTGTATTTCTTGCTGAATACAAAAGTCATATGGCTCTCTCGACGTATATCTTCATAGCATTGTACTTATGACAAGCTCAGCATACATTACCATATTGTTATTACGATACTATTCATTTATTTGAAAGTGTGGATGCAGCTGTAAGTTGGAAACTAACTTCAATTTCCAACTTACAGCTGAAATATTTCTGTAGATGTTTGTGTGCGCATTTAAAACTATGTAAATTTATTTTGTCTCAATAAATTGTTGAATGGGAATAGGTTTAGCAATGCCATGACCTAGATGTTTGAATTGGTAGCATAGCAGCGTTTGTCTACACATAAATTTACGATGTAACATTGCGTTGCATAAACTATTATGACGAACAAGAAATCATAAAATTCTACCCGTTAGTTCTTGAATTAGATTAGCAATTCTGACGTTCGAAATTTTCATGGTGAGGGTCGAGCATTGCTTCCTAATGCATCTTTATAGCGTGGAGAACAATGGAATGCGACAAAAAAGCAATTCAATTGACGTCTATATTTACGTATGTATAGTACGTGAGATGTTTTTAAAGTTCTGGGAAGTGTGTTATAATATTTCTTTATTTTATAAATGTTAATTTAAAAATTATATTCAGCTCTATGTGCAAAAGCTTTAGAGGTTTATTACCAAATTCTGTATATTTACGGACGCAAAAAATATACGCCTTAACTTAAAAATCTCAATTTTGATTCATCTGTAATGATTAGTGAACTATAAAGTATTTGGATTTCGTTTGGAAATAACAGGGAAATATAATAAGTAAAATGCCGTACAAGAATAACAATCAACTTGAACAATATCCCAATGCATTTCATCAATTACAAGAAGGATCTTCACAAGAACGACTGGACAGAGAAAAAATTTTACTTTACATTAAGATGTATACTGAAATTACAAGACGTAAGTATAGTTAGGGTAGGTTGGCAGCTCAGTTGTATAAATCACTAGCAATAAATGTGAAAACATGGTGATCTGGATGATGTTAAGCACATCATTTTAGGATATATAGAAAATAGCATTAACATCAATAACTTGATATACGATTTAGAATGTTTGGACTTATTTCGTCCGATGAACCTGAAGAAGAGTTTAAAGTATATGAGAGGCTATATTCCTTTGGGTTATACGAAAAGCGGTTGAAAATTGATCGGCCTAGAGAACAGAATACAACTTTTCTCGGTGAAACTCAATTTATTTCTCAATATTGTCTCCCTTTAGCTCGATACACTTCGTCCAACGATTCTCCAATTTTTCGAAGCCCTCGGAATAATACGATTTCTTGAAGGTCCTCAAAATAGCCATTTAGGTTTGAAAACGAATAATAGTCACAGGGGTCCAAATCTGGAGAATATGATAGATGGAGAACTAGTTTGTAGCGCAATTCATGTGATTTCCCCATTGGAATTTTGGACTTGTGCGCTGGCGCATTGTTCTGGTGGAAGGAGGCGGAATCGATCCAACAGCTCTGCATAATATACGCCGGTGATCGTCGTGTCTTTTTCAAGATAATCGATGTAGCCATGGCTTTGTTGGCCGATAGGTTCACCTTATCCCTCTTCAGCTTCGGTAGGCCAGAAGCAGTACACTGTTTCGACCGCTCCTTGGTCTCTGGTGTGTTGTGATGGATCCATGTTTCGTCCAAGGTTGCGAAGCGATGCAAAAGTCCCTCTTATTACGGTTGAGCATCGCCAAACACTCCTTCGAAATGGTCAGCCGATAGCGTTTGTTGTTGACTTAGAGCAAATAAGGAACCCATCTGGCAGCGAGCTTCCTCGTTCCCAAATATTCATTCAGATATCTCGCCGATTCTCGATTATCATTCCATAGATTTCAACCACCATTTTTAACGTGATTACATCTGGATTACCGCTGATTACGGCCTGGACGATCATCATCAAAAATGCTGGCTGCCTATAAATTCAGCTGTCCAATATTTATTCACTTTTATAAAAACGCGAAAGTTGTTCGTTCCGTCAAACACAAACTGAATGACGCAGCTGGATGAAAATTTCGTTCATTCGTATAAAAAATATGTATTTAAAATCGTTGTCTGTACCGTTTCCGTTTTTTCCTTGGACCCTGCTGCGTTTTGTTTGATTTTAGTCATCACTTCGGCTCCGGTGTGAAAATTTGTGCTTAGTTTTACCTGGTGTCCACACGGATTGTTCGGATAATGCAAATGGATAATAGTTAGGGTTAAAGCTATATAATAATAATAAATTTTAATCTATATCCGCTCAGCGGCTGAAGCATACTGATTAGCATCAACCTGTAAGGACTTATCTGCGTCTTGAATCGTTAGTCTTGAAGAATGATGCAGATATTTACTGAGATCACAATTACGAGAACTTTGGGAACATCCCAAGGTCTATAACGGTACCAATCCAATATTTATTCCCTTCAACCTAACGATTACCAAATAGCAAATTCGGAAATTATCGAAGCAAATAATTATTTGAAATTATCATACGAAAATTCGATACCAATGTAAAAATACTTTACTTGAGTAATTGCCATGATTATATACCACGCGACGCTTTGTTTGAGGTGGGTATTTGAGGTCGAATTGCACGGTAATTTTTGAATAGCTATGCATCATAAACGTTACGGCTTTGTTTGTCCGGTTTTCCCCGGAGTTCGTGACTTTTTGTGTCGCCAGGCGGAAGTACGTAATTGACGTTATATAGCGGCAATAATCGAGATAGCGACATCACGTTCCGCGTATAATTTAATCTCTTGCTTTCACGTTTGCAGGTTAGGGGTGGATTCACATTTTAATTGGCACCGTGATAAAATCGCATCTTCATCATGTGTGATTTAAACACTAATTAGTGAACTCTTTCGCGGAACTATCTTCTCAGAGATAATTTGATTCTAAAAAGAGGTATTTTATATTCAAAACATCAAAGTTGTCATCATGTCTCTAAATAACGTTTTCGATAATAACGAGTAGGTATATTTGTCGACAGCAATCTACGCTTTGTATACAATTATAAATGACTACGCATACCACATACAGTGTTTATATAATAAAAAAAAATATAGCTCAAAGGGGTTGCTATTCTTATATTAAAGAACCCGTAAATATTAACACATGCAGAGTAAGAAACTTGGATTTTTGTTTACCTTTACCGTCTGTTTAGTCAATGTGGGGGTCATGGAAGATTTATCGATTTTTTAATAGACGATGATTGATAAAAATACGTAAGAACTGCTAACCCATGCACAACACGGCGACCACAAATAAATACTTAAAAAGGACTAGTAAATTAAATTAAGAAAATGATAAAAATGATTTTGGTAAATTTTAATTTTAGAAATCAAAACGTGAATAACGTCAAATATTCTTTTTGAAACTTACTTTTAATTAACGAACTCACTTGTATAAAATTCGTCTAGGGTCAGTTTACATTTTTCTCTGCGGCTGTAGAAATCGATTCAATTTTCTAAAATTTTACAATAGATTTTACTCCATTTAAATTCCATTACATTTTTAAATCGAAAGTAATCTTACAAATCCCAAAATACTTAGTGGCGTTGCATTAATGCAATATATATTGTTGTTAAATACAATGACTGATAAATAGATAAAAAAAGCTTCTACTATGATGCAAACGGTATCAACATTACATTCCTCACCACCAGACGTTTGATGAGCTGCTGCAATTTTTTGAATAGAAACTATATTTTATAATAGAATGTATACACTTGATATCGTATATATATATATACATGGGTGTTATAGGTCATCCTTAATCTGTCTGGAAACTTGAACTTTTAGAGGTCTTAAAAAATTAACGCTAAAATACTAATTTGTTACTTTTGCCTAGTTCATGAATAGTGGCCACCATAGAATTAATAACGGTATTTAGCAGCTAAGAATTCGTTGGGTGTGTAGGTCTTACTTTTTTTTTCTTGTATCCTTAACTTAGGTTGGAATTATGTTTAGACTCCTATGAGATGATTGAGAAATCAATTTTTATAGCAATGTAAATACACTAAATGATACTATAGTAGCATAAGCAAAGAGAATCACTTCTAATATACTGGTCCATAATTCTGTTTAAACGATAAAGGGAATGAGTACACACCTATGACGGCGAAACCAATAGGAGGATATTTCCATTTCCAATAGTACCTAGACATGGCAGATTTTTAAAGTGAAAATAGCAAATATGGCGAGAAAATGTTGATGGTTTATGTTAAAAAATACCCCTTACCACCTTGTTGAGTAAAGAACTCTGAGTACGCATTTCGGCAACTAAGTTACCATCCTCAGCAGAAAACCACAAAGGAAAAAATGTAATGTCAAGCGTAGCACCCCGAGAACAATCCTGTTCTTAGAACGCCCCTATCAAACATTACCTTTTTGAAAAAGGTAATGTTTGATAGTGGCCACCGTATCCTATACCTAACCTACAACAAATGTTGATGGTGGATACAGTACAACTAAATAAAGCAGAATCTGACAAAAGCAACAGTGGTGAATAATATATCTCATAATTACACAGTGGCGCGGTAAAGTAAGGATAAATTTAAAAAAATAGAAAATTGACCAGAAATGGGTTTTGTACAAATATGAAAATGCAGTTATGTGACCGATGGAAAACGAATATTAATTTTGGGATTAAAACGAAATTACTCCAATTACTTTATAGACTCTAACTTTGTATTATTTCTTACTTATTTAAATACTGGAAAATGTCCGAAATAAATCCGATAGGTATTTATTTCACAAACGAGGGGTCCACAGCTGTGTAAGAGAATAGACTGAGACTAAGGAGAGAGAGATAGTTAGTGGGAGAAGGTCAATCACTTGCTTCAACAGACTATACACAGACGATTTTACGTTTTACGACTATAGCTTCTCTCTTGACATACAATTTAGATATTTTACATTTGACAATAACACTCGATCTTCGCAAAAGAAATGTAAACACAATCCGGGCTTTTCACAGTTCTTGCAACAAATATCATCAGGTAATCCTTTTAAGTAGCATAACACAAAATCGTCATATCTGTATACAGACTATACATATTTATTCAACATTTTTCAGAACACAGAGAAAAAGGCTGCTGAGCGTGGTTTACGTACTATTCCGGCATTATTATCGTTCCTTACCGTTGCATGTATAAACACGTCCGAACGTGTTGATGTATGTCTGTGCCAGACTGTCCATATTTACGGACGTCGAAAGCGCTTAAAAACCTATTCGATAGGCTCTGCACGTTCGTGGCATTGACTGCCTGAACCGTACGGCGTATCCTTTGTTGATGAGATGATGAACCCGTGACATAATAGTTTTGTTACTACATTTGCCGCGTTGTTTTCTGTTTGTTGATAGACTTAATATGTGCTAGATTTAAACGCAGTTTTCTTATTCACTTGTTCTACATCAAATCCAAAACAAATGACGTATTTTATTTCAGATATTTAGCTAAGCATTCTTATGACATTAGTGTAAAAGAAGGTATGGTTACGCAACTATTAGTTTTATAAAAAAATCGAAATGTCTTTAGCATAACGTAATGCTAAATATGTTGTTGATATTATAAGCTCATACATTTTGCACCTCCACTTTTATTAAAGTAATTAATCTTCTAATTTAACTGTACCAAAATATCTTCGTTCACTACAAATTCACGTACTTAGAAAAAGTGTGTTCTTAATTACATTTTAGCCCTAAAATTTGCTTCTTTCTAACTTCTTATATTTTAAAAAGTTAGCGTCTGTTTTACTAAGTATTTTCATTTGGAAAACTCATTCCTCGCAGCAAAATTTAATATTGTTTGCTCTTGACAAAGCAAGTTTTCATTAAACTTCAAAATAAGGAAAGGAAACTTCTGTTGCAAATAAACGTAAAAGATTTAAAAATTCCTTGGTAACTTCCAATCCAGTACGTGTCCTCTTTCTCCTTAATAAATAAAATCATGCAAAGTTTGCGTATCTTTCTCACTCAGCAGAATAGCAAGTAAGTCCTATTTAGTTCCCGTGCTTTGTTACGAGGGATGCCTTTTATATTTCGGGAATAGGCGCTCCTGATAACTGAAGTCTGTATTGTAAATTTCGGCCTTTTTGACAGTATACTTACTCAGAACATTTTGACGTAGATGCGATATTTGTGTTACTTACAGTGACTTAAAAAAATCATCTTGGCCAAAAAATGGAATCAACTCGTGAACATTTTCGAATTATTATTATTTTTTTTTATTTTCGACGTGGATTATCTCAACAGTGCATCGATGACTTTAATTCGGCATTTGGCGATGAAGCCCCATCAAAGCCTAGTGTATAGCGGTGGTATGCCGAATTCAATCGTGGTCGTGCTTCACTCACTGACGATCTTCGTGAAGGCCGTCCAAAATCAGTTGTTGTTCCGAAAAACATTGATGCTGTGCGTGAACTGATATTGCAAGATCGGCATGTGACGTATCGTGAGATTGAGGTGTCCTGGGTATTAGTGGGATCAGAACACATTCAATATTGCATCAACATTTGGCCATCAAAAAAATGCTTGCGTTGGATTCCACATAATTTGACAATCGGTAAAAAACGGCTCGTGTGGATTGGTCGAACGAAATGCTACAAAAAAAAGATCACTCTAAACATGACATCGTAGCAGGTGACGAATCATGGATCTACGCCTATGAGCCCCAAAGTAAACAGCAGTCGACTGTATGGGTCTTTCAAGATGAGCCAAATCTAACAAAAGTTGTTCGCGCAAGAAGCACTTCGAAGCAAATGGTCGCCTGTTTCTTCGAAAAGAACCGGACATGTGGCTACTGTACCATTGGTGCAACGTCGGACGGTGAATTCTGAATGGTACACAAGCATTTGTTTGCCAGAAGTATTGGGAAAAAATAAGGGAAACCAACCGCCGAAGACTGATCATTCTCCACGAGGACAATGCGAGCTCTCACACATCAGCTCAAACAAGAGAGTTTTTGGCAACTGAAAAAGTTGAATTGATGAGTCATCCGCCGTACACCTTTGATTTGGCACCCAATGACTTCTTTTTGTTTTCGCAGATCAAACAAAAATTACGTAGTCAACGTTTTTCAGCTGCTGAAGAAGCGGTGGATGTTTTCAAAATGCATATTCTGGAGGTTCCTCAATCGGAGTGGAAAAAGTGCCTTGAAAACTGGTTCAAGCGCATGCAAAAGTGTATTGATCTTCGTGGAGAATATTTTGAACAACAATAAAGCCATGTACTATGATTAATTTTAGTTTCTGTTCTCTATTTCCGAAATAGGAAAGACATCCCTCGTATAGAGACGTACTTTTATTTATGCAACATTTTTTATGATACATATTTATTTTTGAAATAATCAAAAAAAGAAAGTATTTCACTCCGAAATTTATTCAAATATGTATATAAATCAATTATTTCATTAAGAAATAATGCTATATTTATACTTTTGGATTGCATTCCCTTCGTAAAATATCTAGCCAATATAACTGATTCTCAAACACAAAAAGTAATAAATTGCAGTTAGTGGCAAAGCGCCAAGAATGAATAATTCTAAAAGCGCGACGCTGTATCATACGTAAAGGAAATTTAAATACAAGAAAAATGAGATATTTCATCATACCTAATGTGAATTGAAGTAAACACCGCCATAAAAGTATAGTTTTGATTAATGCAATGAAGTCTGACTTGCATTCAAATTATGTTCCGTACCTCAGTGAACGCATTAGTTCCAACCAACTTTATATGAATCTATGACGAGTCTGATGTAATTAGTACATAACTTAATTAAGGAATACATATGTAGTGTATATAGATGTGTGAAAGATTCGCAAGCAGCATTTAACATCGGATACAAGAAATCGGATAACGGACCCTTTTGAGATAAGGAAAGGTGTACTTTAAGGGGATGCCTTATCAACTTTATTATTTATAACGTTTTAGATAACATAGTAAAACAAGTGAAAGACATGGGAACAATTAACTAAAAATCAGTGCAGGTAATAGCAAATGCTGACGATCTAGCAATCATATCAATAGACGAAAAAGAATTAAGGAGGGCATTTAAAATTATAGTCGAAGTAGAAAAAGAGAGTTGGAAGAAGCTGACTAAATTCAAGATCGACATGTATGAGTTTGAAGAAGTATTCAAATATTTAATACACACGAAGATAAAGTAATGTATGCGAAGCAAAGCAACAGCTTTATAACTTGGATATAAAGCATTTTATTCAAATAAAAAGATGTTTAAAGAGAGAACTCGAAGCTCACCACGTATAAGACTAAGGCCTATAGTAAAATATGCAGCGGAGGTAACCAGTTTAACAAGAACAGAACCTTTCGAATGAAAGGTACTAAGATACATTCGAGGGCTAAAAAGGAGAATTTAGACCATTACGAATTATCGAGATAGATGAAATGCTTAAAGGAGAGGGCATCGTAAGTTTATGCTCATCGAGTCGAATTAGATGGTACGATCACATTCAAAAAAGGGAAAATAAAGAAGTAAAAAATTAAAACGTATTGAAAGATGGTGATAGGAATACCTAGAGGGAGACCAAAGAGGAGATGGAAAGCGATATGGATGTAATGGCAATTAAGAAGTGGAGAAGAGCAAGAAAGGACAGCAAAGGATGGAAAAAATAATGCACCGAAATCTATAGGATGCAAGAAAACAAGGAAATGTGGACTTATGCACCACGGAACAGGATTTACAGTTTAAAACAAATACAATGAGTTTTAAACAGCTTCAATTATATACATATGTAGTGTAAACCTTAGTCAACCTCGTTCTTAATAGTAAGAGGGATGTACAAACGAACCCAAAGATATATAAGTAATATTATTTGATAAATCTAAAAGTATGCAAGTATGTGAACCTCAGTTAAATGACACATGTAACATACTGTTATATTATAAGGTACATTGATAAAAATCAGTTTAGATTTCATATTGATCAACCGAACCAGAGGGCTATCAATGTTACCCAAAACGTTAAACTAATAACATGTTGCTAATAAAATGCTGCATAGCTGAATGTAGCTTATTATGGTATAAGAGATAAATTTGAGTCGTTTCAGCGGCTGATTGCTTAGCTATTCTACGTCAGAGATATTGAGAACCGCAGTAATTGTTTTCTCAAAGGTAATACCACCTCTCGATATGCTTAAAAAGAAGTCAGAAGAAAAGCTTTAGGAATCTTTACAAGTCAAAAGAAATATTTTCAAATAATACTGTTTTAAGTATTTAATGAAAATTATTTTCAGTTTTTTGTTGGTACTCATGTGGACTTTATTACCAGAATTTAAGATTCCAAGGAAAAATTTTAAGATAAATCATTTTAGCACCTATTTTGTAATGTGTTGATATTCCTTTTTGATTATAATAAATATCCTCGTCGTTTTGCTAGTATTAAAGTTTTGGAAACTCAAGATCATAGAAAATATATTAAACGTTGACCTGGCCTTATTAGCACAAGATACCTTAGTTAATACACCACAAATCTTGAAACTTTTTAATGGCCGTGACATGTATGTAACTGTAGAGAAATTAACCCTAAACTGAAACAAATGTTAGTTAACCTTAACTTGTAAATGAAAAAAATTATAATATTTTGTCACGTTCAGCACATCAGAATGTTATTTAAAAATTGCCCTTAATTTTCGATTTCCTGTGACGTTAACGTAGAACTTCTCTTGGCTAATTCCGTAATGAATTAATAAAGGAGTTTACCTATTTATATCTGAAAGATTACAATTGTATATATAAAATATAATAAAGCATTAATGGCAGTAATATATGTCACCGTGTACGTCTTTATTATAAACCCAAACAATAGAAATAATTTTGTCTTATCTAATTGTGCTAATCCAAACAACATATTAAATTTTACAGTGACACACATATCGCGAACATACAATTTAATATACATACACAAGGGAACTCGATTAGAAATTATCGCAGGTTTATCGTAAAAAAGTATAGTTATATGGAACACTTAACTGACAAAAGGCGATATTACAATTGCGTCAGGTTCGAAGTCAAGGTCAAACAGAAACAATTATTGTTCTATAGATGCGGTTTAGACAGACTGCCAGTCTTTGTTTATATTATCTATCGTTATTTAGAGAACACGCAATCATTCCGAATGTTAGTAGGATCAGTATGGTGGGAACTTTGATACTCTTATCAAAGTGGGGATATTATTAGACTTGGCTTGGCATTCGTTTGGTTAGTCAGTGTTTTATTGTTCGATTTTTGCGACGCAGTATTCGATAATACTATAGGTAAACTAGTGTTTAGTATTATTTCCAAACTAAATTAAAAAGAAATTCATAATAAATTCCTTGTTGTATAACTCTGCTTAGTTATTGTTAGGTTACGTAATTAATAAAATAATAGCTAGCTCGGTATATTAGAGATGTAGCAAATCAAGGAAGAATAAGCGTGTTTGTTTTTGTTACTTGCTCATTGTGGTTGCTACTAACCATAAATAAATGCAATATTTCGCAATGAAAGTGCAGATACGTCCTTTAATTTGAATATGCGTTCAATTCCGAGACATTTCCTCTTCTCGTGTCTTTACAAACAGTTTTAACCGATACACATTCAAACGTCTTTGCATTTTATACGCAAACTATATTTGCGAAAGCTTCTAGTAAACTTTCAAGGTTAAGTTAAATGAGATCATTCAAAAATGGTGTTGTAATTGTATATACAAATAAAATTTTAAATTGCCAATTACAACGATTCAAATTTTTGGTAGTTTTATAGCTGAATATTGGAATATAATAGTTACATGATTCTTGTGCCACAAGCATGAATAACTAGTAAACATGATTGCATAAACATATCCAATAGGAAATTTTAGACGTTAATAATAAAAATGCAGTTTTGACATATGATGCAAGTGTTAATAAAGGATTGGCTATAAGTAAAGACAGAAAGATAAGATATGTTTATTACTTATTCCTAATTTAAGAAAAGGAATTTGGTTAAAACCTAACCGAAGCCATTAAAGTTTGCAAACAAAAAATGTTTCACAATGTTTTACATTGTTGGCAGAGTTTTGTACTCGCAATAAAATATTCGTGAATCAAGGTAAAATTAAGTAGAAAACCTAACACCTCAGTATATTTGGCAGTGGCAATCAAAATTTTCTGTAATCGTAAAAATAAATTCCAATTTTTCACCTACAGGGTCGAGCAATGTCATTGCCGAGTATCCAACACAGGTTCCAAAGTGAATAATCTCTGTTGTATGAATTCCTAATTAATGTTAATAAACGTCTAAAGGTAGATGCAACTTAATTAATTCCAAGTATTAGGTGAAAAAATTGTTAAATAATTTATAGTGTACGTGTAATTGCCGATGCTAAATTTAGCATAAGAATAATATTCTCAAGTCTAAGGTTAGCGTTTTAAAATCAAAATCTATTTTCAAATGTGTGGCGATAGGCTTTGCTTCTGATACTTTTAGAAATATGTGTTTAAAACAAATATTTATGTTACGAAAATATACGTCAGTAGCGATTATAATTGGATTATAAACGTAACGTTGCATAATTTTTTTTTAGGAGGTCGTACCGAAGATTTCCAGGAGATGAAATCAATCGGGACTGTTAAAGAAGTTATCGGGTATCGGAGATTACACCTTTTTTCAGTACACTCGCGGTAATCGACGTAAACTATAACGTACGTATCGTAAACAAAGGAACCGTATCAGATCATTTCTTTCCTTCGCCTTGGAAAAAAAAAATCAAAATCGCCCTTGACATTATAAATCAATGTCGGCAGCGGTTGTACCATCCGCAACAACACACACACCCACACACAAACACATCTTGCGAGGCTTGAGATATAAAAGCTAGGTGGAAAGAGAGTTGAGATGCTTACGTTTCTCTGTTGTGACACAAGGGAAGATCGGAGCACAACTGACAGCGATGACCGAGGCGACCAGCTGATCGACGCACGGGAACCCGTAGTGGGGAGGAAGTGCGGCGCAATCAGCTGTTCCAGCCAGCTGGTTTGAGAAAAGCGCAAGCGTGTTTACGATTTCCTTTGTTAATATTGACTGGTTTTCCGTGCAGTGCTGCCGAGCGGAGATTAGATGTGTAGAGAGAGCCCCGGGCATTCACCGATAGTTTTCATTTCTGCAGACGTACATACAACACGGTGGTTTTTCATAACGAATGCATTTATGGATTGTACCAAAGGAACCTATTCAAGGATTTCATAACCCCGCGGGGTTGAATGTCCGCTATACAAAATATTTTGAATTAATATTTGGTGCAATAACCTTTGGGGTTTTATATTGCTGATTTATATAATATCCCTTTTTCGCCTTATTTTTCTGGCAGCAATTTTTGTTTTGAAAGGAAAAAAAAACTAGCAATTGTCTATTTCATTCACTATATTTGGTTATTTTCATTCAGTGGTCTATCTATGTATTCTTATTCACAACCACGTAATTCATAACTTTTCATTCATGCTCTTCGATGTACTAACACTAAGTTGCAGACTTCACTTGATTATCACGGTATTTTATGAAATTTTACCAGTATTTATACAATTGAGAATCTAGTAATTCAAACCAATTTGTTATTAATTTGATAGTCTTTTGTAATGTTCGATGAATATACAGCACGTAAAAGAAGTTGGAAAATGCTATAGAATTGGTTAATACCAACCATCAAGAATAATGAATAATATAATGAACTATCAAAACATATCATGGAAATTGGTGTGAAAATCAAAATTTAACTAAAGTGATTGGAACATAAAATCTTGATGCTGCTCTTACGATATTTTAGACCTTTATTGTTTGCCATTTACTAAGCTTCTCTTCAACTTGCTCCCTATATAAAATACAAAATAGGATACGGTGGCTTAAAATAGGAAAAATAAATAAAAAATACCCTTACCACCTCGATGAGTGAAGAACTCCTGGATACGTATTTCGGCAACTAAGTTGCC
>JARFOC010000720.1:0-27032 GCA_031763485.1 Osmoderma eremita | reverse complement strand
GTGAAGGGAGAGGAGAAAGTAGTGCATGCTTCTAGTTTAAGCGATCTTCGAAAGCCATTCGGTGCCGGACTTGATAACGGGAATCCACGTATTCCCGAAACACGTGTCGTCTCGAATTAATTAATACTTGTGCGGGAGGAGTAATACGAACAGTGTTTACCTAGAATAGTAGAATAGTATTCTGGGGATTTGAATTATTTTGTGCAAAAAGTAGATCAAGATTAGGAGATAGGACTTTAAATAATTTAAGTTTATTGAGAAGTTATTAAAAAAAATAGTAATCAACAAAATGATATTAGGTAGTACCTATCTAATAGGTACTATATATTATTTCTCTTGTATTTTTATTTTCCTGTATTATTTTATATCTAAAAGTTTTATTATAGTTTGTTTCAATTTTTATATTCTATATCTTTCAAATAAAAAATGTGAAATGGGAATCAAAATGGCTTATATTCTCTATCACCTAAATTTTAAAAAATGTATTAACGGTAGTTTACCGGTAAACCGGTATTTTCATTTTCATTTACTGAATTACCGGTAAATGAAAAAATCGGTATATTTACAATCACTAGTATGGGGTAATTTAATTTTCATTTTAGCATTCCAACATTTAATCTGTTTTAGCGAAATTAGTTTGTAATACACACCATCACATTGTTTTGAGTGTTTTTTTAAAAATATTTACACAACAAGCAACTTTCATTTCATTTTTATATAGTTATACCAAGTTTGTTTCAGGCTTTTCATTATGCAAAATTATCTAAGCTTTTCAACTTTGTTAACAGCTTCCTTCGATACCTACTACGAAGTCTATTTCAATAGATTGTTGAGTTTTCCATAAATTACATTTATAGTTAGATTACTTTGCATTGAAGAAGAATTTCTAAATATTTTTTGAAACTGAGATTTAAGAGGTAACATCGGCTTTATATCCATAAAGACCTGGATAATCTGAGATGGCAAATTTCTGACATGGATTTCTTTTTCTTTCACCGTTCTGCAAGGGTTTGAACCTTAGTTTTGATTCATTTAATACATATTAACTCTCGTGTTTTATAATAGACAGATTGATATCTGTCTCTGGAAACAGCAAAATATTCTAACTTCATTATAAACTTAATGCATGTATTAGGTTAAACTCATAAGAAAAAATAACCTCACCTTATCTACAAACCTTTCACTTTAATCATCAAAGTTAGGCAGAAAATAGAGCTAAACTTTAGCTATTCCCTAGAATTTACATTTTGATGAAATCACGCATATGGCCTGCTTAATCGAAAATCCGAGAACCCGTTTTAAAGTTTTGTACTACACCAACCAGAGTTTTGAATATCAGCAAACACTACTTGACTACTCTAAATCGAGAAACTCCAAATTTACTCCGCAGCGTCGTTCGAAGCTTCTCGCTACCGAAATTCTTTTTTTTTTTTTTTTCACGCCGTGCGAACGTTTTTCCCGTCCGCATCGGAATCGAGCAGGTCATTTATCACCTTCGGAAAATGGGAGGAAGATCGTTGGAAAAAGTGCGTTTACGCTGAGTCAGCGGAACGCCGGTTTTCATTGTCGGCGATATTAAATTTGAAATTGTATCGGTGGAGGGCGCGTGCTGGAATTTTAAACGTCTGGTGGAAATGATCACGATGGTTTAGTCCGTCCGTCGCTACCTTAAATTTGCGTTTTCCGCTGCTCTTGACGTTTAATGCGTTTTTTTTATTCGGCGGTGCCGAATTTACTGCCATTCGCGGTGAAATTAACTGTTCCGTCGAACTTTTTTCACATCGAATCTGCAGGAAAAAAGATTTACGATATTTTTTAAAGCAAGTAATGGACTAAATTCTGTTAATGTTTGGTGTATCCGATATTTCAACACTAAATTCTTTATACTTACAAAAAAGTGTAATATCGGCGTAATAAACATAATGACCAATGCTTTTTTCGGATGCAAACTATAAGTCTGTAACATGGAAAAAATTCATAAAATTTTAGAAATCGATGGTAAATTTTGCCAATTATTTATAATAATCATAATCTTTAGATGAAAAATTAAAGATCCAGTCGTGCATAATATAAGGTCTCGTAGTACGCAGATCAGCAAAAAAAAATCTACAGCTTGAAGTTAAAAGTAAATCTAGGCAGAAATCCTAATGACATGATGTCAAACGCGTTCTAATACGGTTATAACGTTACTGTTAAATAATTTGCTTTAGAGTCATCAACACACCTCATTATTTATTCGTTAGTGTCGAGTAGTATTCAACCATAAAACGTTGTAGGCAAGATGAGAGAGAGAGGGGCGGGAGGAGGGGGAGAGATGCAGATTGTACAAATGAATATACTACGTGCAACTATTTAACAACCACTATAAATCTATACTTGACATGGCAAATAGATGCAATAGCAACGGCCATCCTTTAACATCAGGTAACCAAATAAGTTCGTGGAGTTTTTGTATAAAGTAGAGTACCATGAATATTTTTTAGGTTGTTGATCGATAGAACCTTTTTTGTTATCTGCCATCTACTGTAGTAAGAATCCTTCTTTTATCGGATTCATACAGATGTTGTGTTTTCTCGTTTAGTTTAACTCCTAGTTTTACATTATTGAAAATGGCAACGAATAAGATTTTATTTCGAAGTTGTTTACTCTATGGGTACAAACTTGGAAGCAAAGCTGGAGTGACGGCACTAAAAACATGCACCGCATTCGGAGATGATGCCCTAAGTGATTGAGCAGCACAAAAGTGATTCAAAAATAGAACGTTTCAATGTAAGTGATAAAATTATTCGTTTGCAATAATGGCATCAGCTTGGCAAGAGGTAGAAGTTAAGCAAATGAGTCCCACACTAATTGTCAAATGATACCATTTGTTCGGAAACATTCCACGCAACGATAACGACCCAAATCTTGATCGGTTGTTAAAAGTGGATATTGTACTCAAATTCTAACCGTTCGTATCATTGGCTATCGCCTACTGATTCGGTACCACACACTTCCAAAGCTTTCTTGAATCCAAACAAGATTTTATTTTGTGTTTGGTGGACAACAAAAGGAATTGTCCATTATATCTTTTGGTAAGTGGTCAAACCATCACTGCTAACTTATACCGTGAACAGCTTCAGCGAGTACAAGTAGCACTCATCCAAAAATAGCCTTCTTTGATCAGTCGAGAGAAAGTGGTATTCTCACGGGATGACACCAAGCCTCATACCACAAGAGTGACCCGGGAAAAATTTTCTGAACTTGGTTGGGAAACGTTACCACACCCTCCATATTCTGCTGCATTTCGCTAAGTGATTACCACTTTTCCTTATCACTTAACAATTGTATGAACCATAGACAGTTCAAAACTCGAGTTGATCTGATAAATGCAGTCCGTCAATTTTTTTCATTCAAAATCCAGAGTTCTATAATACCGGCATACAAAATTCGGTGTCACGTTGGGAAAAGGTTATTGAATGTGATGGCAATTACTTCGATGGATAATGGTGTGTTATTGTTTCTTAACAAATATTTATGTCTTATCATAAAAAACCGCACCAACTTATTTGGTTAACTGATATATCTTAAGGGATTTTTGGAAAATATGAAGAATAAATACGTATAATTTACACGATATGAGATGAGATGGGTAAGCCATAGATTTGAAAAAAATTATATACGGACACAAACATTCATATCATTAAATAAAGAAATTAAAATATAAGAATTTATTTATTGCCAATATAATAATTACATAAGCGAACATTGAAGCAAGATGACACATTAATATAATTGGGTGCATTACAATTTATTCAAATGTAAAATTAAACAGAGGGCAAATTACTACATTATCCTAATGTACACAAGCTCGCCGATCAACCAATCATAAACGTTAATTAGGGTATGACGAATTGAAGACGCATTGTTGGTACTGCATGTATTCCCGGCATCAAGTATAATGTGTGATCTAGTAAACAATTAAACAAATAATATACAGTTCGCATTGTTTATGTTGTTTTTCAAGTACCCAATAAGCCTCAGTACCGCAACAGGAATCTGAAGAATATGAACATAGCAATTGAAGGCATACATGTTTTTCTGACGGCATGGCACAGTTGGTGTTTTTGCCATCAGTTTGGTCGTACAATTCGACGGTGCACAAGCATATTACGGCCTTTGAACAATGTTTGAATAGAATTTCTCCGGATGGTGGACTCTCAGGTTCATTAAACAGAACTGATATTACTAACCCGAATTTTAACCAAAAGACAGTGGTATCCTTCCCATATAAGGTATCCTCCCCATAGGTATAAGGTGCTACCATACATGTTTTAAAACTCATGGATGACGCTTTTTGTAAATATTGATTTATAAAGCACCCGCAAAATATTATTTTGATTGAAATTCCTAACTGCTGCTTGATAATCAACCTTCTTTTGGAGGTCATATTCGCCAGATGTGCTTGTCTAGTGCTGCCATTTTCGGATTTATCATTAGATCTTCGAGGCGCTTTAATGATACATAAATGCTGAGGACGTTATACTTTGCATATGTTGTGAGCCGAGTCGAATATGCATCTATCGTATGGTATCCGTATTATCAATGTTATCAGGATTCGATTGAAAGAGTGCAACGAAGATTTCTGAAGTTTCTTTCGTTTAAGATTGATGGGGTGTGTAAGGAATATAGACTAAAACTTGCTATTACAGCATCATCGGTTGCAAAGTCTCTCTGGAAGAAGAGAATTGCATAGTGCGCGTTTTCTTTACAAACTAATACATGGTCAAGTGGAGTGCGCTTACCTGCTGTCCGCAATAGACTTTCATGTTCCTCAGCTATCTTCCCGCAATGTTGGTTTTTGCAGAGTGCCAGCCAGAGCTAATTTATTGTTGAAATCACCCGTTCAACATATGTGCTGCAACGCCAACAATTTATACAAAGACATTCTTGCTGGTGAATTTTTTTTCGCAATGAATGATATTTTTATTTACATATTATTCTATTGTTATTAAGTTATATTGTTGTTATGTTATTGAGTATTGGTTATCGCGTACACAATGTAATATTATTTTCGTTTCGTCCTATTATTACGGTTTACTGTTGGGCGAATAACGTTTATTATTATTACATTTTTACCAACCTTCGCTTAGATGCCTTACATAACAAGACAATTTTACAAGACTCTATAGCTAGTTGACAGTAACTTATATCTACAAGAACCGTAGAAAGTATATAATTATTGTTAGCTTTGTATCAGATGTATCCAAAGATAAACGCAGAATAACTGAAAAATAATTTTCACCGCCAAGCGGGTAATTTATGATTAATTTTGTAGAAATATTTTTTAGCAGGCCTAGAAATTGCATCAATTCTCCTTTAAAATTAAAAGCCATATTTGAAGTACATAAATTATTTACTCAGCTTGTAAAAAGAAACGAAGTGTTAGTACTTAAGTATTATACCTTTCCTTATGTTGAGATTATTCAGATCAAGGTTAAACTACTGAACCCATTTCGAATTTATTTATTTATTTTCATCGGATTGTGGTGCATGGCGCTGCTGTGTTAAAATACGGTAAAAAAAATACATTTTCTGAATCTGAAGATCTGTTCCTGTGCATGCATATTCTAATTTGTGTCGATTCCGTGCAAATAATCCATAATCGCTTACACTTAATTATTGATGAGTTGAATTTTCGACGGCTGCATTCTTCGTATTACGTTAGTTCCTTACAAAGCTGACTTCTGCTAAAATTAATCCAATATTTAACATATTTAATGTTCGTAACTAATTCTCTACATAGTTGTCTTAGTATTTTTCAAAAGAAAGATGAAGTAAATGTGTCATATTGGACGCTTTTTTGCACGCTTCAATACGTTGTACATGAGTAATTCCGAAAAGAACCCACTTCCACTTTCCAGGCAAGCAATTTGAATAACATAATTTATTTATAACATAAAATAAAAAGCGGCAAAAAATTATTACAACCCTCCGCTTCTTTTTTTATATATGTTCTCAGTTTAATAACAGAATAAAAAAAAAAGGCAGAAAATAAAACTCCCAGGCGATCTTTTAATTTCCTGCTCAAACACGACCGTTTAAAAACTGAAAGGGCCCCAAACACACATCATGACGAAAAAGGGTTGCTACAGATTACCCTCCGTTCTAAGCGCTCGCTCGCACCCTGGCTCTTAGTTTATCTTCGGTGCCCGGCTAAACAGAAAAACACCATTTGATTTCGGAGATTTAGAGACGCGTTATTGCGGTGAATACATCATCTGGCTTTAAGTCTTCTTCCCGAGTTCTCTGACCACCTCGAAGACAGATAAGGAAGACTAATTTAACAGCAAAAAAGACGATATATTACCCATCCTTCTGCATGTTTCTATGGTGTGTGTTAGTAAGGGTAAAACATACCCATTCTACAGTACACGCACTTACATACATACACCACGAAGCGGTGACTTGTGTCACGATGTGTCGCCTTCTCTCTCTATTTCGGTTTTGTTGAGGCACTTGTTTGAATTTTTATAGGAGCGATAGGGCAGACACGATCTTACAATGGTAACGATCACTTTAACGCATTCCTGGCGTCTTCGAACGTGAAAGATTCTAACCCCTCGTCGAAGCTACTAAATGGCGTGTTTACTTCCCGAACGTGTGGAATTGTAAACAGCCATCTGGTTGGGGAAATGAAAGCGAGGAAATAGTACCGCGATGAATGAGATTAGTTTGACGAAAAGGAATACTTTATCATCAGGTGTAAGGGAAGCGTACGGTTTTATGTCGTGTGTGCGTTTTAGTCCGTGTTGTCATTATAGTTGATACACGACAATAACAATGCAATGATTTTTTTAAATATTTCGTTTTTTTTTCTCCAATAAAAATTTTCTCCAATGAAAATATCTCGGCTTACTATTGCCTGAAATCCGTGATAGATTTACGCACACGAAAAGGATATAATTTTCGCGCAATGAATTTATGTTGGATAAAATGAAATATCACTGATAACTGCGTTTTCTATGTTTACTGTAATATCATTTGTCAAATTCAGTGGTTGCATTCCACTCTGATTCTGCTGCTTTCGTCTTCTATCCTTTACCAAATTGTTGTTTGCTTGAATTTTCCGTTTTATTATATTTTAAATATTGTCTCTAAAATAGTCTCGATTATTGCAGTACCTACTTGATAAATTGAGGTACCTATGTTCTATCTATTGAAAGTGCGAAAACGTGTTTATTGAGATTTATTACAGTGTGTTCAGTGTTTTAATACAGCTGAAGAAGAAGTATTGGACCGAGATGATAACACTACCGGGACCATCAAAAAATCCACAACGAAAACATATCCGTTGTGGCCAAAGGTTAATGGCTTACATCTGTATTCGCAGTTGAAGCATGACAACTGAAAGTCGACATCAATAAAATTGTCTGCAAAGCAGTTTGGAAAAATTATGTCGACTATTGTGAAAGAAATTGATATTAATGGAATTATAAGTTCACCCTCTAAAAAACGTGTTCGTGAGACAATATATCATCATTAGGAGGAATATGAAAAAATAGAAGGCATGTACGTTCTTTCTTTCTCAAAAATGAATTGCCTACCTGCACAAAAATATTATGGATGGCAAAAGTTCTACTAGATCTTGAGCCCAACTGCACTGTTGTAATTGATAATACTCCCTACCACTACGTTAAGGCTCAAAAATTACCTAATGCATCATGGAAAAAAGACGCACTAATTGAGCGGTTCTTTCAAGGGAAATTGTTGTCGCTAATACATTTTTAAAAGCTGAGCTTCTTGAACCTACAACAAATATGTGGGCGATAATCCAATACCATATGTGGTTGACGAAATGGTAACAAAAAGTGGTCGTACAGTTTTACGATTACCGCCACACCACTGTAATTTAAACCCAATCGAACTTGTATGAGCACAAGTGAAGCATGATGTTGCTACCAACAATAAAAAAAGTTAGCAGAAGTAAAAACCTTATTAAAGGAAGGGATTAACCTTGTAACGGCTGCGAAATTGACAAATATTATTGCAGTAGAAAATAAAATGTATGACCTGGATAACATTGACGATATAGTGGATGAATCTGATTTTTAATAATGACTTGTTAATACATGCGTTTATTACAGTTTTGTTCGAAAGAAAACTAGTGGAAATATGTCAAATATTTGTGTTTTCATACATTTTAACAATGAAGGATAATTATTTGAACTTCACAAGAGCGTCTGATTGTTGTGTACATATAATTATAAATAGAACACTTATTATAAATAAACTATTGAGGTTCGTACAGTTATTTACCCGAGTTTCTTTGTAGTTCTCCTTAACGTGATATCTTACTGGATCACACATGAATTTGTTAATGATTGCACACATTATATAGCTATAAAAAAGACCACGTAGTTTTTAAATCGCCGCATAAAAAAATAAGCAATAAGGTTATACATTATAGTTTATGATTTTCCGTAAACTATAATTACCTATTATTTTCAGCTGTTCCAATTGAAATAAATTTGAATTTGCCGCTATTTCCGAATTACTTTCGCATCAATATAAAAGGAATATATTTTAGGCATATGCAGAGTTCGTTAAGCCAACTTCCAACAGGAATTTGAAATGAACAAGCGGGCACGAATAATTGGTGGGAACAATACTTATGTGATCTGATATTTTACCAAGGCGTCAGAATGCAAATATTTTTGTAACGTGGAGATTTGTGACTTTTGTTAGATCTATAGGACACCTTTTCTTGTATCATTGTTTTGCGTCACACTTACAAAAAGACATCCATCTTGCTAATGAAACCATTGCTGGTATCCGTCTGGGCTGCTTAATTGGTTGCTCGGTGCGGTTGCTCCGATAGCCGTGGCACCTTTGTGACATTGTAGCGTCGCAGAGATCCTAAGACCTGATAAGTACTTACAATTCTATGGTGCACCAGCTTATGGTGGCTGTTAGGGAATATTTGGTTTCTGATGATAAATCTGTTGCGTGGACAGTTCGTTCGCGCAGTCTCGCGCCATTGGATTTTCATCTCTGGGATGATGATGAGACTCTCTGTAAAGATATGAGGCTCCCTTACTGCACTCTACTGTACTATGGTCAACATACATAAATGAAACTGTAGATCAATATTTGAGCCTTTACAATATAAATTTTCGTTTGAAATAGGACATGTAGACATTGGATGGACAATGAATCTACCTCTATTTATGTATCCAAGTATTAAATTTAAACTCTTGGTAAGAATACTTGTCCGAATAAAAGTAACTTGGATTGAGAAATATGCACTGTTCAATCGAAGACCAGATAAATTTAGCTATTTTAGTAAAATTACGTCAAACATTTCTTTGAAAATTGACAGAAATATTTACACAACATGAAAAGCCAATATTACTTATAGTATGTAAAAGTAGGGACAAGAATGTAGATACGAATGTAAATATATACTAGTTCGCATATCTTGCCGCTGCCGCTTCTTTGTAAAACTACACTCTAAAGTATGGATGAGTAATTTGAGTTTCTTTTGCAGATTGCCAAAAACTAGACCCAAATTATTACTGGAGAAAATATGAAGGGGTATGCCACACGATGCTGTACCTGGCGGTCGTACACCGATCGGTGCTACAGTTTACATTGCTCAAGTGCTGGTAACAGATCCCCGCATGCTTAAGCATGCATTAATTCCCGGTTCAATACAGATTGGTCAGACAGAAGTCGAGGTTTCTTTCTATGGGATAATGGATTCCCATTATCAAGTCGAATAGCCGATTCGACTTGATAATGGGAATCCACGTATTCCCGAAACACGTGTCGTCCCGAATTAATTAATACTTGTGCGGGAGGAGTAATCCGAACAGTGTGTTTATCAACATAACCTAAGATTATTATTTGTCAGTTTGTGATACATTACTAGTTAAGCAGTGTTATAAACTTTGCAGCAAAACACAAAGCCTACTCTAATAATAATAAGCACTTGACTTGAACCAAGTTTTGTTTAGAGGAATAATTATTATTGAGTGGTATGGGGCTATGTGAGCTGTACTTTACGGGTATGCATTAATAATGAGGTCAGCAACACAGATTGAGTGTAACTAGTTCATCAACGTAATGCTCAGAGTGCATCTTTTTATATTTTAATCGTTATTAAAAATCTTGTATATCACATTTGAACAGTTCTTTTTATACCGCAAATTCCAATAGGTTTTGGAAGGCTACTGTCATAATTTCGGCCAAATCTGTCAGACAAGTTTTTGCAATTGTTTAAAATTGATATTTATTGGGTTTGTGTTAATATCAAGGTAAAAGAAATTGGTGTCTTGAATTGTTTGACGTGGAAAAAGCATTAAAGAAAATGAAGACAAGTTGCTTAAATATTATGGTGAATATGCTCCTTCCCGTGGAATGATTTGTAATTAGTTCACTGCTGTAGTACACTGAAGTATATCTATCTCAGCTCTTGCTGAATTGTATCCTTGCTCAAGAATGGATACTGGACTGCACCATCAAGACAATGCTTCTGCACATAGTTTCTTCAAGCATCATTGAAAATTATGAGATCATGCTTAGTATAGACCAGACTTTGTTTCCTGTAACTTTAGACTATTCCGGTACTAAGAAAATCAACTAAAAAGGCGAGGTTTTGCCAATGAGGTAGATTTAATAGCTGATGAAGGAAGAAGCATATGCTGCTATCCTTCAAAAAAGGTGGGAAAGAATTTTATGGATTGGTTGTATCGTATGTGACGAAAAATATTTTGAAAAAATTTTAAAACCACCTTTCAGTGTAAGAAAGGGCCCTACGTAAATATGAGTATTGAAGAATTAATTTTCTAAGACAGCCTTACACCTCGAATGGAATATAATTACGCAACAGATATTAGCGTTAAATATGTTTTAAATCAGATTTTCACTACCCACATAAATCTATGAGGAAATAACATTCTCTTACTAGATATACCACCTGTGTAAATATATCGGATATAATCTCTTTACATACCATACACAAAAGTTAATCAAATTATGAGTGAAGACCCAGGAGTGCTCCGTGCATTTCTTTTTATACAGCCGACAACCGTCAGTAAATCGCAGTCTAAAGTCATCATTACCACTGAGAGAAAGCAAGCAGAATGGTCGTGGCAGTAAAGGTATTCAAAAAGACCAGCCCGAACGGTAAACTAACAGTTTACCTAAGCAAAAGAGACTTTATAGATCACGTCGATTATACCGATCCGATAGACGGAATCGTGGTAGCCGAAAATGATTACTTAAAAAATAGAAAAGTCTTCGGACAGGTCGTCACAACATATCGCTATGGTCGCGAGGAAGATGAAGTGATGGGTGTGAAATTCAGTAAGGAATTGATCGTGGTATCCGAGCAATTGGTTCCTAGAACGCAAGAGAATGTTCAGGTCACTCCTATACAAGAGAAATTATTGAAGAAAATGGGTGCAGATGCTCACGCCTTCACTTTTTATTTCCCAGAGATGGCGCCTTCGTCGGTAACTTTGCAACCCGGCGAGGATGATCAAGGAAAACCGTTGGGTGTCGAGTACTCCGTGAAGATCTTCGTAGGTGAAACTGAGGACGATCCCGGACATAAAAGGAGTTCCGTTGTCATGGCGATCAAAAAATTACAATACGCTCCATTATCTAGGAGTAAGAGGCTACCTAGCTCTTTGGTATCGAAAGGCTTCACCTTCTCGACCGGTAAGATATCTTTAGAGGTGACGTTAGATAAGGAATTGTATTACCACGGAGAGCAAATCGGTGCAAACGTGACAATCACGAACAACTCGCGAAAATCCGTGAGGAACATTAAAGCCTTCGTCGTACAGCATTGCGAAATCACCATGGTCAATGCGCAATTCTCAAAATACGTCGCCTGTATGGAAACTAGGGAAGGCTGTCCGATAACACCGGGGGCCTCTTTTAGTAAAGTCCTTTATTTGGTACCGCTAGCCTCGAGCAATAAGGATAGGAGAGGAATAGCTTTAGACGGCCACCTCAAAGATGAGGACGTGAATTTGGCCAGCTCGACTCTGGTACCGGAAGGTAAATGCCCTATCGAAGCAATAGGTATAGTAATCTCGTATTCGTTCAGGGTGAAATTGAATTGCGGCACTTTGGGAGGTGAGTTAACCACCGACGTGCCTTTAAAGCTGTTGCATCCGATGCCCGGAAGTATGGACAGGGAAAAAGCCGCATCGAAAAATCCCAAATCCATTGAGCGAGCTAAGTATGAGAACCGCTGCTACTCTTACGACGATGACGATAACATTGTGTTTGAAGATTTCGCCAGACTTCGACTGAATGAACCAGAATAAGAGTATAACGTCACGTGTTTTAAATATATTAAAACTGAACTCATATTATGATATATGTAATGTAGATGGCCTTGCTTCTGATATGTATTGAACGATGTCATTAAATAATCAAATAGGATTTTGTTGTTTATTGATTAGATATTTTAAATACGCATTGTTATCTTATGATACTAACAAAAGCATTAAATAATAAATAATATGCTATCAATAGAATGCCTATATGAAGTAATTGACGCATGCATATACAAATGTGATTTCAAGAAAACACCAATAAGATAAGCTTGGATGGTATTATTATTTTTAGCCAGAACCGGTTCGTTATCACGTAACAACAATTTAAAACTAAATGTAGAACATAACCTCTAAGTATATCGTTTGAACTATGAAGTACAAGAGAAAACTTTCCATGACGCAAAAATAACGAATTTAATCGATATTTCTTAATAGCAGCAGATCCAAAACAACATCGTTTCTTTAAAATTACACACATTATACAGTGCGTCTCAAAAAAATTGTTGGCACATCTGACATGCATAGAAGACGTTGATAGGCTAGTAGATATTCTTTTTGAAAGATCCTGTACATACATTTTGTACGTTGTCAAAAAGAATATGAATATTTCCAGAGATACGAGATCAGTGGCGGTCGGTAGGGGATGGCAGTGCCCACCTATTCGAGATACACACGATGAATTTTTGTGAATGATAACTTCAATAGGGAACATCAATTCAATCAGTAAGTTATAAATGTTTGGAATTGTGTTTACTATACTCTTAAAAGGATTTCTGTCCACATCAGTATACAATGCACTGCTTGGCTTTATATGTCTCTGGAGTTTTACGAAAGAGACATTGCCACGTCCCCAATCTTTCTAATATTAATGACGATACCAATTGCCTGTCCCTACCATGGATCGTACCTCGTTCGGACGCCCTCCCACGGGGGAGGTGCGGGACATGATTAATATCTTCACGTAAACTGATAATAATTGTGTATATTAAATTCTACTTAATTGTAATAAATTACAAAAATTATTATGTAAAAGAATAGTTGTCATCTAATCGGATATGTCAAATGGTGAGATAATTAACCAATAATACTTAAAACATAGATTCGCAGAGGAGTTGTTACAATCCGGATAATTATTATATATTTAAAAGTATTCCGAAGGGAGCAGTTCTATAACTCAAATATAAAATAGACAATTGTATCCCAAAATGGACAGCCTACAATAGAAATTCAATGCCTGCTGCTATACAATCAGATGTGTTGTGTCATCCAGAAAGTATATTTCACATACTTCAATTTAATATACACCCCTCAAATCCTTGTTATCTTTAAAAATCGTAAAATAGTTTTCGGGCATTGGAGCCGAAATCGTAAAACCAAACTTAAAACTGTAGACGGTGGGCTAGCAAAAATACGGGGTTTGTGATTGAATGCGGTAATAACAAATATAGGATGAAGTACAGATGTAATATGATGAGCCCCATCTGCCGGAATTTAACGTTAACTAGCTACTCTAGGTATGGGACAACGCAGTTTCGTGCATCCTTGCAGTAGCGTAGCTAGTTAACGTTAAATTCCTACATCAATCATATCCCCTTTATATACCGGTTAGTATAGACGTTGTCATCACTTCCACAATGGTGTACCGATAAGCTGTAAACAAAGAAACGCATCTACACATGATGGAGGTGATTCCATAAACGCTTTTCAATAAATATAGTAGTATGTGGTGCGGTATTTTGAATTCTAGGGCGTTTATAAATAACTTAAATTCTGTTAAAGTTACTTACACGTATTTTTATTTAATAGAACTGTCGATAGTTTCTTTGGACAACAAGTCATTAGCGAAAATAAAGAGTATGTTTTCAAAAATTTGCACAGTCTCAAAGTTAAATTCTAAGCAACTTTTTTAAGTGAACTTTTTAAGATATAATCCCTCACTTTCTGACGTTTCATGGTATAGTTTTTAAATTTCCCGCCATGTGATCACATATGCCAAAATATTATTTTGAGTTATTAGACTCCCCAAAATGAGTCAATCCTCCAACAAATTAAATTGAATATCTTAAAAATAACTTAATAAAAATAGAATTAGATATGTTGCACACTTTATATCGGTCACTGTATGATATTCCTTTTCCTTAACCATTTATTCGAACCTGTATGAGTCACCGTATGTATTTTATTGACATTTAATCTCTGTTTACGTATAGATTATGAACTCAATTGTTTTAAAAGTTAATACTACTTATACCGAGCATTATTTATGGAAAAAAGTAATTACCATTATATATATACAGTAAAATTTTTAGCAGACTACATTCAGTTAAAAATAATTAGGGTATTTTTTGTTA
Organism: Osmoderma eremita; assembly: GCA_031763485.1. Classification (NCBI taxonomy): domain Eukaryota; kingdom Metazoa; phylum Arthropoda; class Insecta; order Coleoptera; family Scarabaeidae; genus Osmoderma; species Osmoderma eremita. The sequence goes on along the minus strand of JARFOC010000720.1, from coordinate 12,346 downwards.
CCAACCCCAAACAATTTTAGAATTATTCGTATCAGATCGGTACACAAATACTTAGCGGGACACTTATACATATTTTCACTTGCTGGGAAAGCAGTTCAAGTTCAAAATTTGAATTATGTAAGAAAATGTCAATGTGTACAATATTAAGTATGATTAAAAGATAAATAGAACACGTTATACATAATGATGGTTTTTGTATACTGTTGTGAGAATCTTAATTACATATTAATTTACATAATTTTTGAGAACAACACTTCTTTCTTTGAACTTGATTTTAATCAAGTATTGATACTATCTCCTCTTAAAGGCGTCGCAATCGTTAAGAATAAATTGCTCAAGCTATATTTACGCATATAAAATGACACGTGCTTCTAATATTTATATTATCACATTACTTAACAACGACCGCCTCTTCTATAATACATACATATTTGGCCTGTAAGGTTATCTTCATTCTTTCTGACGGCGGTTTTATTTTGCCGGGAACATATCAGGCGATAATGTGTACGATTTGCACTTGACAAAATGTATTACGTCACGGAGATATTAATATTTCATGATAGCGTATGTATGGATGTTTATATTGAGGCAATACATGATTTTGATAGTTGTATAGGCTTTGTTCCATCTGAACTGCCAGATGGACGTCGGACGCATGTGTATTGCATAATTTGTACGACATAAATGTGTTAAATGACATTTACCCAATGCGCATGCTTCTGACGTCGATCTGACAAACAGCGAGTCCAGTTGGAATAAAGCTATGAATTAATTGTAAGTAATTTTTCGTTTTAAGGTTGATTTAGATTGCAGTATTTGTTGGCAATAATAATTTCGTTAGCCTGTTATATCAGTTTACATGTCCTTATTGTTTATTAATATTTTCGGTTTTGTTTTTCGTTTATAGCTTGATAATATTTGTTCTCCTTAGAGCACTTTAGAATTAAAATTGTTTATTTCTTGGTAAGTTGTTAAATATATCGCAATAACGCGGAATTTTAACCATAAAATTTTAGGCAAAGTTATTCGTTGTTACACCATGCCATTTATAAGTCAACAAGATGCTTTTAATTTAATGACATACTTCCGTAGTGGAACCAGGAAGTCAGATAGATCGTGCAATGAACAATTTGCAGAACAATTTCCAGGTGAAATAGTTGATTATGACAGATTCATTAAGCACAAGTTTCTATTGGTGGAACAATTTGAAACAAATTGAAACGTATTTGCAAAGGCAAATCTTCACAGTTTTAACTGATAATGTTGATGATATCCAGAACCGCATGGAAGAAAGCCCTAGTAAATGGGTTCGAACAGGTATTTGGTGTATTGCGTAGTAAATGTTGACTAGCGCGCTATTTCCACCATTCATTCAATTACATTTATCTCTTTAGGTGTCTCTTGGATTTCTTGTAAATCCAAGAAGAATTGCCTGTTGTAATCAAGCACAAAATAGCATAGTCTGGGGACAGGGCTAAATTCAAGAAAGTCTTTAAGGAGTTAAAAGCGAAGACATAGCAATTAAAAATCAAAGCATGCAGCATCCATCATCAGGGAGGAAGAGAAGGAAATCAGAGAGTTCTTGGACACTCCATACCAAATGGACTTCCCTATAGTAAAATCCAAAATGTCAAAAGAATTATAAGACCCCTGGATTCGATCTAATTATAACAGAAATCTTAGAGGAAACTTAATGTCAATGCTATCATCAGAATCAGTTATGTTCCTGGTAGCGCAAATTGTAATGATGTTAAACCTAGGTAAACAACCTGAATAGGTTAAATCTTATAGACCCATAAGTTTGCTCCCGAAAATGTTTGAAAAGGTCTTCCTCGTAAGACTTAATCATATAATAAACGAAAGGAAGCTTATTCCAAATCTTCAATTTGGCTCCCGTCATCAGCGTGGAACAATAGAACAAGTTCATAGAATGCTCCAGCAAATAAACACCTTGAGGGTAAGAGGTACTGTTCAGCAGCAGTTTTAGACATTACTCAAGCCTTTGATATGGTGTGGCGGGATGAACTTTCAATTTAAACTGAAAAAAGATCTTCCCTCCCAGTATTTTATGATCCCCAAATCATGCCTAAGAGATAGTCATTTTCTAGTGAAACACGAAGATGAATATACAGAGCCCTATTTTCCAGGGTAGTGTGTTGGGTCCGAGTCTCTACTTACTGTATACGTCTGATCTGCCTACCACTCGACTGACAACGGGTGCCGCTTTTGTCGACGATGCTGCAATCTTGGCTTCCCATACAAAGCCAACAGTAGCATCGAGAAATTTGTACATTAATATAAGTAAAAATGAAAACCAGCTTCAGAAATGGCGGATCAAAGCCAACGAAACAAAGTCCGTACATGTTACTTTCACAATGAAAAGAGACACATGCCCACCGGTTAATCTAAACAACTTCCAGCTACCACACGCTAAAGATATTAAGTCTCTGGGCATCTCAGATATAATTTAAGTTGGCGACATTTTCAAAATAGAAAAGCCTGTAATAGTAAATTCTATTGTCATACGGGAATTGCATTTAATGACCAGAGAGTAAGAAAGTTTGTTTATATTTATACATATATTATTACATGTTAAAAATGCAGTTTATATGCAGTTTCTTGGGAGGCATAAATAAGTGCTTTTATACACGATTTCCGTTGTGGTTATTTTCAAACACACGGTTCAAAAACCGGTTCACGTGGGTTTTATGTTTATATGCACTTTAGCGTAGGTAGAATAGATATATGTACATCTGCGATGCCTTTCTTTAGGGTCAGGTCAATTTAAAAGAGAAATAAAATAGAAAATACAAAACAAATATCAGTTTCTTATCATTTGCGGTTTCCGCTACGAAATTTATCCATTTTCAGTTTACGTATACATATGTATTAATTGCGATTAAAGAAATGGTAACACCATACAATAAAAAATCTCGACCGGTTGATCGAATTTAGCAGAACTTTCTAAAATAGAAATTGTACAAAGCCTTAAATTCAAATTAGCCCAGAGTCGTAATTATTTTAATTGCTACAAAGGTCTGTGTTCTGAATTATCTATAATAGTAATTGTGCATTGTATAAATGACACTTTCCTAAAGTTATGTTTACGTATTATTTTCACTTTTAAGTCTAGATAGCATTCTAGAATGATTATCGAAGCATTAAATTCGGCTTAAAGTTACGAATCTTATTATCAGGTAGTTAATGCTTTCATAAATCAATCGTTATCGTATTTAAAGCTCTGTTATTCTAGACAGAACGCTACATATACAGCGGGAGTCTGATATGAAGGGTGAAAAAAATACCTAAACTCCAACAATTTTTGTTCCAAACCAACTACATTACTAAATAAAAACTATTTGCTCAAACAATAATTTCATATTTGCTTCGTATCGATTCTGAGGCCTTTTGGAGGAATAGGTTGAGTGGTGCTTTAAAAATTAACAAAATCAATCACGCAATGCCGCGATGTTATTGACCTTGAACAAAACCTATCGCCACCTACGATCCGATTACGGAATTTGTTTGTTGACACTGTTCTGTAGAAGTAAGTGTCCCGTTTTGTGTAATCAATAAATGAATATATAGAGATTCAGTTGTATTCAAAAGTGACGGGATAATACGCAATTTTGTGTTTGGAATAAATAATACATTGTTGAATTTTGATATAAAATCTGTAAATGCCTAAAGTTGGCAAATATGCAAATAAAAACAATTGATAAGATACTAATAATAGTATAAACGGCGTATTTTTGACATTTGACATATGTTGACGTAGGGATACGAATTTTTAAAATTATATCGTTGCGATAAAAAAAAATGTTTTTACATGATATAAACAATCCCAAAATACAATTAATCTAAATTAGACATTTCATATTCTCCTTTTAATATTGGATATTTCTGAGTGAGATAAATTTATTTAAATTATACAGTGCCGTAGTAAATTGTCTTTCGTAAATTTTTATATTTTTGCTAGTTTTTTATCTATATTATTATTTTTTATTAAAAAATATAAAGAATGATTATGAAAATATAATTAAAAACTGGCAAATACCATAAGAATAATAAAAAAACAGAAAAAAACAACATTAAACAAGTGAAAATAGATTTTTTGTTTTTCTTACTTATTGACAAAATTTTTAATTTCATATTTTTGGTATTTTTTTAAAATTTTTTTCATACTTTTGTTTACATTTTTTTATTAATATTATTCACTTTTTTCAGTTCCTTTTTTTAAATTTTATATTTCTTGTAATTATTACAATTATTTTAAGTGGAAATAAGGAACGAATAAAATTTATCAATTTGCGAACCGAATTTTCCGTACCCTGGAATCAAATGCTATTACCAAAATATCATACTTTTCCTCGTTTTTTGTTTCATTTTGCTATCTTATTCCTTCCAAAAGTAATGAGGGGGGAGGGAGGAGAAGGGGAGGGACATACTTTTTTGAATTAGCAATACATATTATTATATTTAATTTGCATTACCTATTATCAGATTTAAAACAAGTTATATAACACATATTTTTGTTGTTAATTTCTCTAATTAATTCCTCTTCGAATTAGTTACTTGTTATCGCGAAACATATTGTATTATAAAACATAATATTATTCTGTTGATTTTAATTTAAGAGATTATACAAAATAATCAACAAACATAAAAAGATAAAATATCTATTAATTGAAACACCATTTTTAGATCTTTATCCGAATATTACGATAAGCATTTTTAAGCTGCAAAATACCTCCCGCGACGTAAACATTTTTCATAAATATTTTTGTTTAATCGTCTAATCGAAAACTGACAATTTATTTTTATTACCGATATGCACAAGGTAATCACACCAAAATCCATATTTCTAAAGGCGTAATAAATATCGATAAGAGAACGAAAACAGAAATCTAGGTCAACGATAAATAATATATTTCAACTTATCCCTCGATCGTAGCATAAAAAATCCACTCACCATTTCAACACACCATCCCATAATGTTGGCCAGCCTGATATTTTCTGGTGTCAACCTGCTGGGATCCTCCAGCATCTTATAAGCCGCCACCACGGCCAAGCCTCGACTCTTCTTTCCATTGGGTACGTTGTGTTGCAACACTTTCGTGTACCATTTGGTGACTTCCGGAATGTCCGTGTGCTTTCCGGCATCCGTTAAATCGCGTACAATATCCGGGAAGACGGCCATAAATTCCCGGCTCTCTTCCTTGGAGGCCAAGGTGACGGCCGACGCCTGAGGAGCGATGTTGGCCTTCAGAGTGGACAGGGCTCTGTAAAAGTAATCGTTGATCTGATTTATGGCGCTAGGGAAATAATTCTATGCAAATAGAAGCACGTGCGGGCGATGTTTACTTCCATAAAAAAAAACTCGTTCTTTCTGGGGAGGTAATGAAGTTGTAAACAAAACATTCTAGTTCCACAAAAGTATTCAAACCTCTGTTACTTTAAGCCATGTCATGAAAAGAGCTGTGTTCAATCAATGTGATTTGCGTAGAGACGTTAAACAGTTATTTGTTAAAAGATAATAAAGTTTGGCTGGCGATATAAGAAAAAAAATATGGAAAAAACTAGAAATCAGGGGGCAGGTAGTTTAGTTATGTTATATTAAAGTTAGATAGGGAAAGTAGATTTTAGCGAAATATTTTTGAGACGGTTTTCTTTCTAACATGCAGAAAATAGCTCATTTTCCCAAGACTTTAGATATATTTAGTGTAATAGATTCCAATTATACAAAGAACAAAATTAATGTCAAATTAACTAAATCTTTCTTTTATTTACATATTTACATTTATTAATTTGTAAGGGCTATGAATACTTTTGTCACCTACTGTATCTGTTTTTATGAATAAAAATTTTTCCTACTAATTGCAAAAAATGTATTAAATTTTATTTAAATCCCAAAAATTAAATTCTAATATTATCAACTCGCTGCCCAAACAATATGTAGATCATTTGAATAGGCGATTGATTAACCTAACCACAAACATCCACATGAATTACGCTTCAGTATATACGGAAGAAAGCAAATGCTCGATGAATATATGTGATAAACTAGCGAACAGAATTGGAACGCTAAAAGGTGTTGTGTATAACTGAGGAATTTGATAAAAAATAGGCTATAATGCGTTGAATTATTGCAGAATTTCCACGTCTGACAAGTGTAAGATTAATGTATGCATTGTAGTTTTTTATTTGCAGTTAAATGCCCAACTGTAAGTTTTGTTCTTATTGCGTGTTCGTATTTCATATCTATTTTCCAACAGTATAGCGAGTAGCATATAGATGAAATATTACTGAAAATGAATAATTAATTAAAGGGTCTGTAATAATTTGTACCTAATATTTTTGAGGTTAGTTTTTGTCGGGTATATTATCTTTACAATCGGTTTCCTATATCATACGTACTCATACCAATTCATTTATATTCACTATTGACACATGCAGTTTAGACGAAGAACATTCTAAAATCTATTAGTTTTTTCCCATAAAGTGAGGTAAAATTCGCATCAGGTCACAAGTAACGTGTTACAAAAAATGCGTGTTACTAGTTAAAGCAAGTATTATAAATTTTTTTATTCAAATATCTAAATATCTATTATTTTGTTTGGGAATAAGCGAAGGATACGTGTTAAATATAGTTCGTACATTTTCATGGCAAAGTAGGTATATTAAGATGCATCAATAACCTGAAAGGTATGTATAATTTATTTAATTTTGTCTCTTCGGTACCCGTCCTTCAATTCTTTTACTGATTTTGTTTCTTCTTAGATCATCCACAGGTAAGAAAAAAATTGACGAAATAGGCGAAACACGAATTCTGCACTTCAGACTTTTGTTTGAATTCCGTTTAGTTCTGCATTCGTGGAAAACAATGGCAAAATTTCAATGTTTTGTCACAATGAAAATCTTCTTTTGTAAAACTGAAGTCCTGTTATCTTTGCAAATATTTAATACAGGTACATATATGTTTTTCAGCAAATAAAGACGTTTTTTTCCCGTTTTCTTACGTTACGACTTACGATATATATATTCGCTTTTACACCGCAGGTAAACAAACATTTCGAACTAGGATTAGATGTCAAACCGTTCAGGATTTAGATACCTTTTACACTATATATTATATATGCTACCATAGAAAGCCTATTTTTATTATTAACAAGCACTAATAAAATATGTATCCATCAGACATAATCCTGACAACAGTATTTCTCAGGCGCCCAACCCATCGCTATCCCAAACCGGTAACTTCATATCATATCAGGTGTAGTAGATACTACAGTCAGTATCTAGTTTGGTTTTTTTGTTCTGTATTACTTTTCCAGTTTTGCGGACACACAAAAAGCGACCTTCTCTATACTTTAGGGTTGAAAAAACGCGCTCTCCGTCACGTAGACACTAACTCGGGAGATCAATGACCGGAAACGAACAGAAAACAAACAACGCAATATGATACGGCAGGAGAATTCATAGTTCCAGTAAAAGGAGTTCTTGTTCGCGTTAGAAGTACATATTACAAAAAACACTAAATAAATACGACATAAATTACCTTTGATTATTGTGCCTATTCAATCTGGACCATTTAGTCGCCTGCGATTTGGAATTGTTATTACTATTCTTCCTGTTGGTGAAGGCGTTGCTGTTTGGTGTGCTGGAAGTCTTACTGATATGCCTCTGTAGGCCCTCGAAGAGGTCTCTGCGCCTACCGCAAGTTCTAATAACGGACGTGTTCATGACGAACATTCTCAACGTATTTTGATCGATTTCTCTCTTACGGGCGACTTTTAACGAATTAATTAACGCCTCCAAAAAAGAAAAAAAAAACACTTCGTTACGGAACTATATCTTAGTAATAATAATTATTACTAATAATATGAAGATGTACGATGATATATCTGGGCGTTCGACTATGCGTAGATTCACTCGACAAGTCTGAATGGCAAGGTTGGCGTTGGTAAACGTCGTATATAAACCGGATTAGAAAGAGACGGGACGAAAACAACTCAGACTAGATTGCACGGCACAAAATGAGTCGGTTCCACAGACCACGTGGCTACCGGCTGCTTCGCTGGGTTGCCGTTGTGTGTTTCTATTTACATTTTATAATCCTTGTTTGCCTTATTTCGAGATACGAATATACGGTGGAGTTCAGGATAATTTAACAACGATACAATGAGTGAGAAGGTAGGTCGAAAGTTTTAAAGTATTTTCTGTCGTCTGGGACAAGTCACTTTTTGATAGAATTGTTTTAAATTAGGCACATTATTTTGGCAATAATTGTGTTGTGCACTTCGCAGCCGTATTTATTTCTATAAAATTAATAGTGATTGTAAAGTCAACCACAATTACTACTTGTAACATAACTTCACTTATTACCGTTGATGTCTAACCATATAGTCGTACATGGACCCATACTCATTGAATTATAATCTCCCCCGGCAACTTTTGTTTTCTTGTTAATTCAAAAGATGAAGTATATAAAAATTATATTTAAAAAATATATAAATATACTTCTGGGATCACACAACACGTCTGATTGTATAGTTCGAGGCATTCCTCACGTACAGGCAGCTGTTTCAGACTGACTAGTCCTAATCAGTGCACGTCGGAGGAATGCCTGTCGCTCGTTTAATACGCCGTATCGTCAACTAAACGTTAGCACATGCCTTTAGAAAAAACTAAACTATATACTTCATCTTTTAAACGTACATGCCGGCTATTGGCAGAAATCTTTTTTTAATATCTTGTTAATTCTTTACTATTATCAGGATTGTTTGCAGCGTACACGACCTAGCTACTTTCATTGCGTCCATCTTTCGCTCTGTCGGTAATGTAGAAATCTACACTTCTTCTTATTATTATCTTACCCCTTAGGGTAGGAGGGGATGGGGGGATTGGAGGTCCAATTTTTCCACACTTCACGATTCTTCGCGATTCTTTTCATCCCTATCGTTGATTTGCCTCTCCACTCGTACCCATTTCTTCAATCTTTTGCATCCACTTTTTTCTGGGTCGTCCCCCTCTTATTCCTTCTTCTTCAGTATATTCTACTATCCCTTCATTTTCTTGTATGTCCCGTTGGTTTCTGTACTCTGTGAATTTTTCTGCGTAATAGTCTGCCGAAGTTTCAAGTACATCCTTGCTTACCGTATTTAATACTTTGCTTTTATCTTTAATCTCCTGATTTCTTGTCTGCTATCCCCCCTTAATTTCTTAACTACTCCCCAAAAGTATCTATTATTATTATTATTAGTATATAGCTCTCTTCCGAATTCTTCCCAGCTTTTCATCTTTTGAGCTTTCATGATTTTCTTAGCTGTTTCTTCTGTCGATATACCTATTCTGTTTTGTGTTCTTGCGTTTTTATTCAGAGGTACTTTTTCCACGCGGTTTTCTTCTCCCTGATTGCTATTTTCACTTGCCCCATTCCATCATCTAGTACTCCTAACATGTTGGGTATATTTTCCCCATCTACACTTAATAATATAAATAATAACGTGTTGGACGATGTATCGCCAACCATGACCTAGCACTTCAAGACACGAGAGTCCTCTCACCACATCAAAAAGACCGTCGCAAGGAATGTCGTGTTGACATTCTGCAGCAACTTGGCGTAGATCCGAACTTGTTGCAAAAATAATCAGTTTTGACGAAACCTGGATCTTTCAGTATGATCCTGAGATGAAAAGAGAATCAATATATTGCAAAATCTGTCGCACCGTATGGCTTTTATCTTTTCCCAAACGTCAGTGCTTCTAAGAGACACGTTTTGGGTCAATTGATGTTGTAAAGAAGAAATTGCCGCATGTAAATGAAAGTAAAATTATTAATTCTAGGGACTATTGCGAAGAAAGAAAGAGGAATGTATATGATTTGTCTGATAGACGAGATTGAGAAAAAAAATTGTAAATGTGATTATAATTAGAGTATAAATGTCGTTTATATGAGTAGTTATTACGTGAGAATATGAGTGATCTCAATAGTAAGAGAAAAGCAAATAGATAAATAAAAGCATATGAAACAGAGGTTATTTAACTTGAAGTCTCCAAGAAAAAAGAACACTAAGCACTATAAATACCTCGTGTTACATGGTCGCAATCCCACATCCTTTTCTGATTTTATATTTATTAAATAAAGCTATCTTTACGTAGAAAACGATGGTATACATATAACAAATTTATAAACAAAACAGACCTGTTTATATTCTGATGAAAGTGTGCATAAAGGCCACATCAGATATGCACATTTGTTTTGTCACGTATTCGTCTGCCAGAGATATGTATCATAATAATTAAGATAAAAAAATACATTTGTTGTCTTAATTGTAATATTATTTCAAAAATTTTAACAGTTCACGCAACTATTTGGAATTCAAACGTGAAATTAAACTTGTTCAAATATCTGTTTACAAATATTGAAACAAAAATACTGACACCAAAATTGTATGAAATCAATTTCTTTTTAAATTTATCACTTTTATGAAATATTCATTAATTATTTTGAGCAGTGTAAACGAATCTGGATTTGCATTTTTACTACGGTGCGAAGAATCGGAAAGTTTGATTCCTTCGTTTGGAAATGGGTCGCTTGGGAGTTTAAAATTTAACTAAGAAAACATTAAAAAAAGTTAATTACTATAAAAATAATAAAAAAAACAAAAGTATTAAAATGAAAATAATAATAATAATAAAGCTTTTGAAAAAGTAAGATTAGAAAATAAAACGATAATTATCTATTTATATATTAATAATATTTGTCTTAAAAAATTAAGAAAAACAAAAATAATTATCTATTTTACATAATTTTTTTATAATTTTTTCACAACTTTATTTTTATTTTTGGTATTTTTTATTTAAAAAAATTAAAAAAAAAATAGGTAAAATAAAAAAATCTAAATTTTTATCATTTGATTTTAGAATTTTTTCGACATATTTTTGGTACAATTTTTGGTACATCTTTTGTAATTAACTTTTTTTTTAATACTTGCTTATATTTTTTATTTTTATTTTATATTTGTTATTTTTTAAATTTTATAATTTAGCACGGCCCCTATTCTGAAATTACACACTTCAACACTTTCATCTACGGCATTCAAATGTGTATCCACATACAATGAAAATACGTACATATTTCTAATGGATAAGATTGCAGATCGAAAAGAATCGTTATTTTCGATTCCTATTCGTTCGAGAATGGAAAAGAAAGTGAGAACGATTCGTCTAGGGAACGACTTAAATACTTTCAATTCGCTTCATAAAATTGGTGGAGAATTAAATAGAATTAAATTCGATTCCCCAACAATACAAATGCGAACGAATTAAATTTTCTTGATTCGCGAACTGAATTTTCCGTACTCTGCTTTTTACCAAGCATTTCGACGGGAAATCAAACGGTGAGTCTCCGGTCTCATGGAGTTACCGAGGTTGTGAATCTTAGATAGACAATAACATGTAGTACAATATATATACTTATGTAGGTATTACAGGATTAGAAATATTTAACTTAAGTCAAGGGCACGCGTTATCAATTCTTTTGTTTTCAACGTAAACCTGATATTTCAGTTTATTTCACTGTTTACGAAATGACTCATTTGTTTATCTGACTTGACACCACTTCACTTTCCAACGACTCTGTATTTTGCGAACGTGCGTGGCGTCCGACAGTTAAAAATATATCCCACCTGAATTTAAAGTGCGTAAGTCGTTGTATTATACCTATACCGCCGTTGTTTGCTATGAATACGGTCATTTCCATAGCAGTCGAGTGTAACTATATAATATAACAAAGCTAAGTATGTACGTATATATAAATAAACCTGCCTTTGTGCCGACAGAATGCGATGTAATAATGTCTACCTACATGCACATCTACATAAATAATAATACTCTAAGAACTATTATGTAACCAGGAATTGATGTTCCGCAGTGACTGACAACAAAATGAATGTCGGTCAATGTATTTTTTTGTGTTGATGTAATTCTGTTGGGACGTAGTATTATTAATAATAATACGAGGGATGCCTTTTATATTTCTGGAATAGGCGTTCCAAGTGCTGCCACCTGACAACTGACGCCTGTATCGTAAATTTCGGTCCTTTTGACAGTATACTTCCGCAGAACATTTTGACGTACAAGCGATATTTGTGTTACTTACAGCGGTTTAAAAAAATTATCTTGGCCAAAAAAATGGAATTAACTCGTGAACATTTTCGAGTCAGGATTTTTACAATTTTCGACCTTCACTATTTCAAGAACAGTAGCGCATCGATGAACTTAATTCGGCATTTGACGATGAAGCACCATCAAAAACTAGTGTATACCGGTGGTACGCCGAATTC
>JARFOC010000719.1:0-17525 GCA_031763485.1 Osmoderma eremita | reverse complement strand
AAAGAAAAAAATCCAGTGGGGATAGATCGGGAGATCGTGGCGGCCAATTAATTGGACCATTAGTACCAATCCATCTGCTTCTACAAATCTCGGTCAATACCTGTGCCGTGCGGACCAAATTATGTGAAAGTTAGCAACAGTGCCCCGAAATTTTTGAACACCCTCTATATACAGTAAGCGCAAATTTTTTATTGGGTCTTGGAAAGTGGACAGGAAGAAAGAGAAATACATTCTAGAGTTACACCGATCCACTACAACAAACCTTTCAATAGCTAGGCAATTTATAAATGAAATTATTGACAATCAGAAGCAAGTAGATGTTATACGAGGGTGGATCAATAAATACACGTGTTAGAAATGAAGAACCAAGTTTTTTCTTCAAATTCTTTCACTTTTCCCAGCAATTCTGCCATTTCTTTAACCTGTTCAAAAAATGCCATTTGTTAGACTCTTCAAGACACGCTTGTGTCTCGGCGATAACTTCCTCGTTTGAGATGAATTTTCCCCCCGAGCCAGTCAGCCTTGCTACAATCGCTATGTAGATGTACTAAAAATGAAATCCTTTTTGTTTTCCATCCATGCTAGTACCTCGAGAAATGTCGTTTTAAATTTCCGGTCGACTTTATGATCGATACGTTCAGAAGGAATACAGAACATTCTAGCAGCTCTCGAGCGGAAATTAACGGTCTAATTTCCCAAGGAGGTTTAATTATAGATTGTACGAAAGGAAACGTCAAAAGAAATTCCATCGCGAATATTCGGAACGTTATCCACTTCATTTCTTGTCAATCGCACCGATTCGCAACGTATTTCATCCCCTCTTTTGCACGGATAACCATTTTTAAATCTGTCAGCGGTTTCTCAATTCGTTCCGTTACGAACGAGATAAAGACGCGTTGAAAACCGAGTGTCAAGCGGCCACCGGAATCGGGATTCCTGGGAGAGTCGTCGCCATCCGATGGAGGAGCGCGGAAATAGTTCTGTCTGATGAGGCCGAGGCCTCGCCAGATTTTAACCGATTGATCATTGTTCAGTACGTGAGCAGATATTTGATTTGCCGCGGGCTCTTCCTGGCCCCCACTCTTCCGTATATAAAAAAAGAAGATCTGACGAAAGCGGGAAAATAGATGCTATATGATTTTGTAGACGTTTCTCCACTCGTTTGGTGAAAATTGTTAGTAGATAGTAGATAGTAGATTGTTCGCTCAGTTCGTTAGTTCTTGATAGACAGCAGTTTTGTACGCGATACGTAAATTATAGTCTTTGAAAATTATTGATAGGTTTTTAGTCGATTTATGAAAAGGTTTCACAAATTGACTGCCTTGATAACTTTAAAGTATCAGAGTTGTACAGTTTTTAATGGACAATTTTTGTTTATGTTTTTTTCATGAGATTGTTTATCATATCCTTCTGAAAACCATAGTATTCCGCGATTAGTTTGATGTGATCTAATTCTGTTTTATATCTATCCTTTGTCAGTGCAAAATTTGACAAACTGAACTGAATTGCGTTAGAAGATAACGTTACAACCTTCTACAATGCAATTTTGAAATTCGTGTTGCGTAAAGGAGTAATTTTAAGACCAATACTAAATTACAGAGCAAAACGAGACGATTGTGATCAGCTGATCTTGGGGTTCATGAATGTGGAGACCCGCGTCTTATCCAATGGTCGGGATAATAAACGTTGTTTAAAGACTTGCGGACAATTAGGGAAACACGCCGTGCAAGACACATACACGTCTTCTGATTCGGAGAGGTACCTCTTCCAAAAGAGCTGGGAGTTCATCTTCAAGAAAATTTAGGTATCTTTCACCGTTCAATCGCCAAGGAAGTAAAAATGGTCCTATTAAATAATCGCCGATAATATAGGATTGGATTGATAGTTAGGAAAGTATAGGATTGTTGGAACCTTGACACAACTGTGGCATGTGAGGTTTTCATCAGACCATATGTGATTATTACGGAACTTCATAATTCTATGTCTGGAGAAATTTGCTTCTTCAGTAAGCAATATAGTAGGAGCAAAATTTGGATTATTTGCAATAATTCCTAAAAATCATTGGCAATAATCCATACTGAGTGGCTAGCTAGTGGGTAACAAAGCTTACACACGTTGAATGCGATATTTGTATAATAAATTTTCTTTTAGAATATTCCCAACCGATTTGTAACTAACATTTATTTATCGAGCAATTTTTCTAGCCTTTCTGGACGATCTTCAACAACCTGAAGAACCCTATCTTCTTCTGACAATCCTCGGTCTTCCAATAATATGTTTTGATTTAGTAAAAGTTCCAATTGCTTATAAACGAAAATGTAGCGTAGTAAACATTATTTGGACAACGATCGCCTACATGCGTCTAGCCTCTAAGGTATTGCCATTGGTCAAAGTTTATAATAACAAAAGAAGAAGCAGGAGAATGTGTTTCGCGCAGTGACAATAAGTAATTGTTAGAATTCGAAAGACCACTAATAATAAACGTGTAGTTTCTTATTAATTTTAATAATCAATTACTTAAGAATTGAATAAAATTCTAAAATACCTAATTAAACATTAACACCCTGTATCTCAATAACTTACCATACATATTACAACTTTTCGTCATAAAATTGAATGAGCAATCACCCACAACAATATCTCAGATTACTTTGGAAACAGATTGTGTTTGTTCAATAGCTTAAAAGATTTAAATTGCAATTATTGGCTTTCATACTTCCACTCTTCAATTCAATTAAAATCAATTCAACGTTCAATGTTTAATTAACAATGGGTATTGCTGCTTCTAGCAATCCTGCTATGTATTGGATAAACAAGTATATGGTATATGGTTTTTATCTTTAAATTAGTTTCTGGCATATATTCTTTTGATTACTTCATGGTGATAAAAATTTGCAATAAATCTGCTTAGTAAACACCCTAAATATCTTTTTCAACCTATATTTCCGAAACTAAATTGATTTAACGTTGCGACTTTTTTATGTCAACTTCCCGATATCTGTAATAAACGGGATACTTTTCTATATTCCTTTAATCAAGTGGTATGAGTAATCACGTCCCACCAGACCTTGTACGACAAGCGTGTATATGGGATGAGATCTGTTCTTTCGCGTCTTGTAATTTGTCGTACATTCCATTGATCTTATGTTATCTTGTACAAACAATTTCGTAAGTGCTCCTGGCAAATTGCGAAGAAATTTCTTTCCTTCCTTTTTTGCTCCCAGTACTTTATGGCTACTGTCATTCAAGTACATTTAATATACGTATCTACAGGCAGTTATACTACCATATCTTTTCTTAATCCTTTTTTATTCCCTCATTGTGCTGGATGTTACTACTTATATAGGTGAAGTAAGTAACAAGACAATATTAGCCTTCTTCATCCACATATTGTATATATTTTATTAAACAAGTACATAAAAAAAGGCAGCCATCGTATTAGGAGCTATGAAGATAAGCATACAATGTGCCAGCCCATAATATACAAGAAATATTTGAAAATGGAATTTTGTGAGGAATAACAGAGAGCAAAATTAACATAAATTTGAGACAGCTTTGAGGGTCGCCGAAAACCGCAACTATTACCTATGTATCTGATATTGCATTGTGAAGTAATTGTGTGTGCCAAACGGAATAATAATACGCTGGTGTTCATGGACCGTGTAAACAAATGTATCCGACAATATCCGGATCTAAAATAACACGGTTGTAAAGTAGTTTGTTTACTCTGTCATACACCGTTCATCTGTCGGATTGTAGACACGAAAGTAGTCAACAACACAAATATGAAGGAAAAATGTGATCAGAGATCTAAGGAGGGATTTGTGGTTAGTGAAAAATGTACAATTCCCTAAATTTTGGATAAAATATAATCCTACCTAACTTATTGCGCGCCCACGGTATATGTCAGAGTTTGTGCTCAAAGATGTAATGGAAATAACTAGAATGTGTCTGAGTGTAATTAGAAAAATGCAAGTGTATTTGATCAAACTAATACAATACGAATAGAGAATACAATGAACTACTCACAAACGAATGTGAAAATTCTATTTATTGTTTACGGATATCAAAAATTAAAAAATTATGGGCAGTGTTAGAAAAACTAGTTAAATTGAAAAAACGATACTTGTGGAAAAATAAAAGTATGATAATTTGATATTTTAACACTTTGAAGCCACACACATCATACACACATGATACACACTTACATAAACCTAATGTACACTAGGCCTCCATGCCGCAGTGTTAAGACTCTGCATTAGGATAGAAAGAACAAACAACAATCATGTTCAAAAACAGCAAAACGGAATGTGCGCAATGGGTTTGATACATTACTTATTGTGTTTGAAAAATAAGTAGATTTAACAATTTTGTGCGGCAGGAGTAATCCGAACAGTGTGTTTATTGTATTCCGTCTGGTAAGCAAAAAAAAAAAATTCAAATTGTAAAAATAATTTTCAGGAATACATTAATCGAAATTGTAAAAATAATTTTCAGGAATACATTAATCGAAACTGTCAATGCGTGTTTTTGCGAAACTTGCGCGCTCACTGTCTGAACAGAATTAGAGTTGGAAATAGAACAATGTGCTACTTAAAAATCTGGACCGCAGAATGCATACACTTTTTGGTACTTTTTGGGAATGACATTACGCGAAAAAAAGCTTGTATAGAAAAATAAATAGAAATTTTGATGCCATTATGCATCCTGTCAAGTTTGAAATATATGAGATTCGGCGCGGTAGTCTGTTTATTTGGGTTCGCAGCCACTAGAGGGATAGGCACACAAGTTTAAGTGCCCGATCTATCCTTACTATACTATCTCTGTGTCTGACGAAGACAATGTGTGGTGAAATAATTGTTACTGTGTAATAAATTTTGTGAACGAGATTTAATTGGATATTCTAATGTATTCTGATATTGTTTGTGCTATCAGCTTGTATTTGGTAAAAAGTGTCACCATCGTATTAAAATAACAGATAGTTAGATAACAATAGCTCCCCAATTGTTTATTTAGGATCAGTAAATAACCGTTCCTCCCGCTGGTGTAATACTGAAACGTATTGGACGAATACAACCACCCACGCACAGTATGGATATGGATACATAGCCAATAGCCTAAGATTAATTAAATTTCTATAGGGATTCGAACCATCAACGTTAATGTTTGCCGGAAAATCGACTGCCTATATCTTACCCAAATTATTCGATGCGAACGTAGTTTTCATTAATACCCAGTAGCGGTTTACGCCAGACAGCGTTATTTACGTCTTGAATACATTATGCAGTCCGTGTAACGTTTGACTGAAGCTGTGCTTCCACTAGTTGAGGTTAGTTGGGGGATACGCAATACGAACCTCTAGCATTTTTACCGATCCAGGATTTATCTTGTCAAATGAACAGATTGACTTTGTGTGGCGATGGTGACTGGAGCATTAGGAGAAAAGAGGGCGATGCTTCTCACATTTTTCCAGGTTTTATAGCAAATGTTTTTGCGGTTTGTTATTCCATTTTAACTCTCATAAAAGATTAGAAAGATAATATAAATTATGCAAAAATAAAGGATGTAATTTGTAATTGGCATGTATTTCTCCTAATAGTTTTGGAAACAACCTGACATTAGTTTCATCTTTTGTGATATCATTGTTTGATCTCCGGAGAATTTGACTCACCACCTCCAGTTAATGGCATTTTCTTCATTTTATCCCCAAGCCTTCTGGTTCGTTCTTGTCGGATATAATCACCAGATATACACTTTAGAAGCAAAATTTGCTATAAGATCCAAAAGAATGTCAAAAGAGCATTGGACTGGAACCTACAAGAAAGCCAAAGCGATTAGCTTCCGGTAAAATAAGACCAATGACATTTGCAAAGGCTTTATGTTCTGCAAATTTTTAGGACAGGTTGACAGCTTATTGCACCTTCAGAAATTGTTCTCAATTGTTATAACATTATAGATTTTATTCTTCGAGGATTTCTTGTCAGATTCTAGCGATTCCCAATAAGTTTTGCTCGCTGGCGAAATACATGGATATTGTTATCGACAAAACCAAGATTATAATCTGGATTTGGAAAGAGGTATGGCTGCTTTATAGTGTGGATTATTTATTTTATATTCATTTTTTGCTTATTTAGCTATAAGGTCCGCATACATCACTCAGTTTTTTTTTTTAATTGCCAGCGTTTATGACTTTTCAAGATCCCCATCAATATAAGCAAAGGAGAAAATTATACGGGATCTCTACTCTTTAGTACTTGCTTCAAAACGAATGATTTGTTTCTCTCGAAGAAGTGTTCAATCGACTATTTTCTAAATAGCGTCTGATTCTCCTAGTGCTCCTTCTGGGTGCAGAAGTTAATCTTCCATATCTTGTACACGTGCAATGCTTTGCTGTTTTAATCATATCACTACTTTCACTACAGCTTTTTCTACATTTTATTCTACATTGAGATTTTCAGAACACCAACATTGGTCAATGAGCGAGAAAAATACATAAAAAATGGAACTGTTTGTCCATAACAGAACATATTTGCAAATTGAATATAATTGCCCACTGATCATACGACCTGTAGTTATCTTGTTTTTAATTGCAACTATATTACGATAATACAAAACGGTTATAAATGACTAGTGCAACCTGCGCTTTGACGTGGCCCTGTAAATGAACTGACATATCAGGACAAAATCTGACATTAATCCAATTAGAAAGAATTTTGCTCAAAGATCTTTGCTCTGTACGAATGATACGTGCTAAAAGAAAATATCAGTGGTTATGTGGCATTACTACTATTCAATGTGTGTTGCATGTATCTACAATAATAAGATTTTCGAGAAAAAGAAATAGTAGAAAATCACTTTACTGCAAATTGATTTCTGTCAAGGGTTTGGATGTGATAGGTGCCTGGTGATTTAATAATCTAGTAACTTATCGGGAAAAAACCTCTTCGTAAAACCATTTTCCCTCTTTCTTTGCCACGTATCTATCATGTCAATTAAGAAACGATATATTTGTTGGCA
Source organism: Osmoderma eremita (assembly GCA_031763485.1). NCBI lineage: Eukaryota > Metazoa > Arthropoda > Insecta > Coleoptera > Scarabaeidae > Osmoderma > Osmoderma eremita. The sequence goes on along the minus strand of JARFOC010000719.1, from coordinate 10,508 downwards.
GGGTTATCAAATCCTGTTGTATAATCTTAATGTTACCATACAAACGTACACATATCAAGAAAGTTATAAGATACACTATTAGTTAGTTACAAATTTACATATTTAGTAGCTTATATCTTGCTTGTATTGACGTTTTTGCTGTTTCTTTTTATGTATTTTTTATATTTGAAGAAGCGACAGTTTCAAAAATCAAGTGCTTTTTACGGCTTTTTTAATTTGCTTATTTATTTGTCTTATGTTCCACGGAATTCTTCGCAAAAGCCCTAGCAGTGACTCTTTGGTCTTACACCATAGCGGACACTTCACTTCATATTCAATGAAATTGTTCCGGCATTCCTTAATTAGGACATATATTAAATTAATCAAACCTTCCATTTCTTATCTTATGTAATTTTCGTATTAGAATATCCATGCATTCACAACTTTAATATCTTTGTATACAGATTAAAGTAGGGGAGGTATATTCCTCGAACCTTTTAAGTACTATGACGGGTATTTCCCAACTTAGAATTCCGGGTAGTTGGGAATAAAATGTTTATCAGGGGTGTCGCAAACGGATACATTTACTCATTTAATCCTTTTAATAAAAGTCGAGGTAGACACACTTCAGTTTATTTTACAATGTATTTCCGCCCAATTCAACCCTTGTATTGTATTCATCACGCATACCTTGTAAACACCTTTAAAGTACCATATTTTTCTAAATATCTGGGATTTTCCAAAATTACAGCCGATACCATCGCACACTCCACTTTTCGAAATAACGCAAAAAGTTTTCCTTTGAGCTTCTGAAATATTGAAAAGACAGTTACCTACTAGACTCAAAAACGTATATACTAAAGCGATCACTAGCATAAAACTTGTGAATAATAATCGTGTATATATATACCTAAGTTGTAGAACATAAATTTGTAGAAGTAAATATCCATTTTTAAATAACGTAAGTGTTTTCATTCAACACCCGGCACAACGTGCAAGCAGTGAAAAAAAACTCCAGAATCAAAATCGTACACTCTGACACTACTATATTTAATAAGATAGACATTAAATATAATTTATAATTCGAATAATTAAATGCATATCTTCTGTATGCAGCGAACGAAGAGGGTTTTTGTCCGACTACCTGGTCAAGAGTCAAGAGAAGCAATAGCAACCATAAATTACAGCATTGTATAATTGCGAAAATACAGAACCTTCGTGACAGGCGGATATAAGGCTTATGAATCACACGTGGATTCCTTTGCGCTTCCTGATATTGAATTCAGGAAAAAAATATCGTTTTAATTAGGGAACAAGTTCGGGAAGATATGTATAGTATTTTTACTAATGGTCATAGCACGGCGATGCTTTGTATAATTAAATGTGAGAACCGTATCCTTGCACTCGGGTGGAACTTATGTATGGATATGTCTGTATTTTAAATAAGAATACAATTTATACCCTTGACAGGTAACCGGGCAAGAACTTATGTTAATGCTTCTTCAGACAATACGGTGATAGACACAAATTCCTGAGAACTAAATTTCCCTTAATATTGATTGGTATAATTCTTATAATTCCTGGAATTTTGTAATAAAAAATATTAATGATTAAGGTTTAGAATCAAATAATATTAATGTTATCTTTATACACTAACCCTAACTTTCCTGCCTTCTTGGTACTAGAGATTCAAAATATAATTATTAAGCTTTCTATGTACAGACATGAAATATTAAATAATATAATATGCAATACAGGTAATCCTTAATTCTAATATAAACTACAATGTAACGCGAACACAAAGAATGATGTGAAACAACAGGATACAACTATTCAAACTTACTCGGAATCACTCGGAATCACCCGAATCACCTTTTCGGCACAGGAATGCAATACAAATGTACTAAATCCCCTGTTATGTCAAATAAACTATTTACAATCCCTATTTTAGTTACACAACCCTTACAAATCGTTTATGAATTACCCTAAACTTACAACACTGTTTAAGCTTAAAAAGTGTTGTAACTAATACACGCTTAAAACCGGTTTTAGTAAATCTCTATGAATAAGGCCGTTAGACTTTGAACTGATTATCTGATCACACCTTACGGACTGGTTAGTGTTACGACGGTACAGTATTTTCACTTATCATATTAGCTTAAAATTTAAAAAAACCCTTACCACTCTGTTGAGTAACGAACTCTGAATACGTATTTCGACAACTAAGTTGCCATCCTCAGCAGAAAATTACAAAGGAAAATAATGTCAGACGTAGCACTCTGGGAGACTAACTCACTAATATTATTAGTGGTGGTTATTAGCGGTGTTCTGTGTGGTGCATATCTCCCAGAGTGCTACGTCTGATTTTATTTTCCTTTGTAGTTTTCTGCCGAGGATGACAACGTAGTTGCTGAAATACGTATTCAAAGTTCTTTACTCAACAAGGTGGTAAGGGTATTTTTTATTTTTAAATTTATTTTGAGCCACCGTATCCTATTATTTTATATTATATTAGTTTTCTTCACAAATCTAGGGCGATCAATCACATAAAACAAATACAACTATTATTTTTAGACATCTGAACAGAGTGAATTGTTTCTCGATATGTCAAATTTTGACAGTTGTAAAGAAAAAAATGCAACAGGAATTTCTTCTTTGTTCTAACACTCAATGAAAATATATTTTATTTTAAAATAATCTTCTTGTGCGTAGTTGCAGTGAGATGTGTGGTTTGTAATTGTGGTAAATTTGATATAATGAAATGCCTGTTTAATTTACACATCAAAATAGAATCATTTTCATTTCGGGAATTTAATTCTGTAAAATCTTATATTTAAAAACAAATTAAATTCCCCCCAACCTATACATAGCGTAAACGAATATACAATTAGGATTATTGCCATAAAAATATTATGAAAACAACAATTATTATTGATAAAAATTTACGATCTTATCACTAGTATTTATGTGAAAGAATTGCAAGGACTGTGGGCTGGTATCACTAATACGCAGTATTGGGAAATTTCTGGATTAGATGTATGTATATTAAGATACACCAATTGCGAGTGTTCCAATGACAAATCATCGTTATACATCCACTAATTTAAACGCCACATTTTCTCAAAACAATATTGAAAATATGTATACCTAGAAATATGTCTAAAAAAAGTATCTGATAAGGATATTAAACGTGTATCACAGGTCAACCATGCAGATAGACGTGTGTATACAAAACAATGTCTAGTCAGACTTCCACTGTATATACATTATACATATATATTGTGCGTATATATGATTTTATTGTCGTTCATCTATTTATTCACAAAAGAACAATGGTAGCCGAGAACCGAGCGATACGCAAAACTTACACATATACAATAGGAATATCGGGTACTGGATTTACGCGTTCCTTTTGTAATAATGGGCCGCATTAAAAATCATATACACGTATGCGCAGTTCTCACCGGGGTGCGACAAATATTGTACGTAGCGCGATCTCGCATACTTGCATTTATCCCCGTCGGTCAGCCTCGCCGCGCCCAACGCCGCACAGTGGTTCAGTAGAATTTTTATTATTTATCAGCAGGTAGCTACATGCTCATCTTTAGCGTACATAATCCCTATAGTCTATGTAAGTCTCCCTACAAATTTCAGCTGCTACTTTTTGCTACTTCCTGGGAAAATAGAAATTAAATAAGTGAATTTGATACTTTGTAAATCAATTTCAAACTAAAATTAAGTGTGAAACATATATTAAATAACACAATGAAAGTTTAAATAATAAAACAGTTATTATACACGATAGAAATTGAAGAAAAATATATTTTTTTAATTTTTCGAATTAATGCCTTATATTTTCGCACATGATTACCGCCTGAGTTTCGACTCAATACCTTTTTTCTTTTATATGGATGAAATCCTTTATAGTTGATTTCATTTTCCTGAAAAAATCGTTTCAAAATTCTTATTGTTACAGATTTTGGTCGCGCATAGCGTTTCAGGATCTAATGCATTAACTAGTGCATTTCAGGAAGCTATTAATCTGTCTATCATTGCTTGTACGTATTGATTAATTAGCTAGGTTACATATGCAAGTTGCGTACACAGTGATTTACAACTAGCTGTAATGGCAGGTAGAGCTAATATAGATTTACTCCCTGTAATTGGCTATGGGTACGTGTATAGCCAGATTTATTGATATTACAGGATTATCCACATAACGCAATATTAATATAAATTGGTAGAAAATCAAAGGAATACAACAATTAGTACTGCTGCTGGCTTAACTTATTATAATGCCTTCTTTTAATTTGTTTTAGACCATATTCAAAGCAGCAAATACAATGTTTGAGAAATACAGCTTTAATTAGTGAGGCAATACCTTTGTAAGCGAGTACCTTGCATGACATGTTTTACAATAGCTTATATAGTTTTTATCAATATATGCCAAACTATTTTAACTTTTCGGTTTAATTAGTTTTTGGATTTCTAGGAGTTGCTTCCACTGAATATGAAATCGTTAAAATATGTTTCGCGATATCTGCATGTATGACGCGAATTTAAACACAAAACTCATAAGGATTTCTTAGGCACAAGTCTTCGTCATTGGCAGGCAACTCAGGGTTAAATTATTCCAATACAAGCTTCGACTGCATAAAGAAAAGAGCAAACGACCTCACACACTAACACTAACCATAAACGCCCTAGTATATTTATTGTAATAAGAAATTAAAAGCCTTATAGCAAATGCTTAAAGGAATTGCTGAAAATGGCCAATGCCAGTCAATATGCATGTTTCAATAATCTCCAATAATGGAAAGGCGTTCTTCGTAACAAGCAGCACTCCTGTCTGAATCATTTTGTATCTGTCTATGCACACGCAAAGTTCTCAGAAGTGATCGTCGATTTCGGATACACTACGTTAGTTTAACAACCGCAGAGAAGGTACAAATCATAACATGGTATTTTGCTGAAAATTCCTACCAAAGCACGGTCGATCCAATTGCCGTAGAGTACGTGGATCGTCCTAGTCCTTCACATTCGAAGATTGAAAGGATCGTCAAAGTGATTAGGAAATTTGGCTGTGTGGTTGGGAATTGCCGTAAATGCCAACAAATAAAGCTACAGCCTCAAATCCCTCCCGAACGAGAAGTGACGGTTGTTCGTTGGTTGAAATGGGCGAACTTTGGTCTAGTCAGCAAATTACAGGCAAAATCGGTGTCAGTAGAATTACAGTGGAACGTATTTTGAAACGCAACGAATACAAAAGTTATAAAGTTCAAAAGTTCCAGGAGTTTCTTCCCTGGAACAATTTTGTAAGAATGGAGTTTTGTGTGTCCGTAGTGGAAAGGCTTAACGAAGACGAATATTATATAAAAAATATTCTATTTTCCGACGAGTCCTCCTCTCCACGTCATGGCAATCATAATCCCTCAGTCGTGCGATATCGGTCTGTAATGTAAGAACTCAGTACCCCGTAAAACTTAACGTTTGGGCGGATATCTTGAGTGATAACATTATAGGGCCATTTGTTATCGACGGCAATTTGAATGGAATGAAAATATTTCATTCCATTCTTTTCCTTTCATTTGCTACGAACGCAAATTATTCTCGCTGTCCGTCAACTTAACCCCGATTTTGATGTAATTTAGTTTGTGCAAGACAGTTGTCCCGCGCATAACACCAGATTAGTAATGGAGCTTTTAGAAAACACCTTTCCTAATCGTGTTACTGCCGGGAAGGTTACGATAAAATGGCCACCTCGATCACCCGACCTCAACCCCTGTCATAAACATCTCGATCAGCCCGGTATTTCTCTCCGCTGCCTCCATGGTCACTGCCAGCTCATAAACCCGTGAAAAATCCAACTTTGATTCCGTAAATAAGTGTTGTTTAATTGTTTCATTCTTAATGCCATACACAAGTTGCTCGTGAAGATTTTCCTGCAGGGAAGTGTCAAAATTGCAAGTTTTCGCCAGTTTCTTAAGGGCCGCGACATATCTAGATATGCTTTGCGTTACCTCTTGTTTTCTCCGGTGAAATTTATGGCGTTCCGCTAAAATGGATTTCCCCGGTTGTAATGCGTTCTGACCACTTCGACTAATTTTTCATATTCCATAGGTTCCGGTTTCTTTGGACTGCATTAGTTCATATGGATCGCCACCAACCGCTGGTATCAAAATCGCACTTTTTACGTCATCTTCTATCTTATTTGCCACAAAATATTGCTCTAATCTTGCAATATATGTATTCCAATTTTTATTATTTATAATAAACACCTCATCGCCAATGTGGTGTTTGTCGCCAATATCCAGTCGCTAGTATATCTATATTGAAAGACGATCCGCTTTTCAATGAATGTATAGAAAAATTACGCAGTATTACGTGATTAAGCGAGCGTGCGTGCGTATCCTTGCTCGGTTTATGATACACTGCGACTGGATATCTCTTGTTGTCAGTGAGACTGTAATGCGCGGTTGCCATTCAGAACGCAATCCACCGTTCCGATGTGGGCATACGTGCATACGTATAGTTGAATGACTAATGTGAGAAATCAAAAAAAAATGGGTGTATCTACATTTAAACAAACCATCGGCTACTAATTGTGAGAAATCTATTATAAGTGTGTAACTAGTTGTTTCTTTTTTTTTATTATGTACTTTTGAAACTACGAAATGTATTGTGGTTTATTACCCCGTTAGTAACTGTGAGCAGTTATACTAAAGAAAAATATTCCACGTCACGAGTTTAACTTACACATACATATGCAGGTTTATACTCGCTAATAACTTCCATCACTTTAGTTGAAGCCAAATAAAATAGCATTCAATCATGTATTCCTTATACAGATGAGAAGAGTCAGAAGAAATACTTGAGCGCGAAACATTTGCAATCAAATATAAATAATTTGCAATCAAATATAAATAAATCAGCTTGACAGTTATATACGTCGCAGTTTTGTAATAGTACAATGACACCATTCCTAACCTTAATTTCGGACAATTCCAATTTAAGAGATAGGAATCAATGCTTTCTCCTCACTAAAACTAGCTAACTAATAGCTTAAATAGCTATTATTAAACCTAACTGCCTTAAAGTTGATTAAGCAATAATTTCTTTTCGCATTGTTTAATTACATGTTCGTTTATCTATTTTAGTGAATCTTCATAAGTATTGCCGTTTTCCTCAAGACGTTTTTGAACTCTCCTGATAACATTTTTTTGTCGCTCTGGTGATATTTAAACTGCGTCTAATTTCAGTCCGCTACTTACAGCTAATGAATCCACATTGAATAATGTAAGTAAAGCTACGTGACTATAACCCCGTAGTGGATATTTGCTTGTAGCTTGTAATATAAGTATTTTAGAAGCTTTCTTTGTACTTTCTCCAATGCACGTGAATGGTATTTATAAAAATACGCCCAGATCTCGTATTCTAATTTCAAAGGAATAAAACTGAAATAAAGCAATACTACCATGAATCCCATTGTTCTGAATGCGGAGACAGTTATTGAGGAGATATGTTCATCGAAGGATAGCTTAAAGTCGAAGACAATTCCAAGATTTTTATTGGTGACTGCATGGCTAAGTTATCGTTGTGGATTGACGTAGTGTGATAGATGAACCTTGCGAGTGCAGCTTACAACAATACATTTACTCACATTCAAGCTCAAACTGTTATGAATACATCATATTTGTAATGTGTTTACCTCTTTTTGCAAGCGGACAAAGCCATCAGTTGTCCGAATAACATCATAGTGCTTTAGATCATCAGCAAAGCGGAATTTAGGACAACCAAGCATAACACACACATCATTCATATAAGTATATAGTAAATAAGAGAGGTCCTAAATTTGTTCCTTGGAGAACACCAAAATGCTGCGATTCATGGCGCACATGAGCCACATAATGTTTCCTACGCGTGAGATACGATAAGAACAAGGAAACTAGTGATCTGCAGAATCCATTTGCATCCAATTTCTAGAATAATATAGAGATCAATGCGATGAAAAGCCTTGGTTAGATCTGTATAGATGATATCTCCTTGTTTATTTCTATCTTTATTGTCCGAAACAGAAATAATATAGTAAGGATAGTTGGAGCACTTAATGTTAAAATTGTGTGCCTACCTCTCTGGTAGTCTGTGAACCCAACTAAACAGATTACAACGCCAAATCTCATATATTTCAAACTTAACAGGATGCATAATGCCAATCAGAATTCTATTCATTCTTCTATACAAGCTCTTTTTCGCATGTCATTCGCAAAATGTGCCAAAAAGTGTATGTATTCGCCCGTGCAGATTTTTAAGTAGCATATATTGTATTTCCAACTATAACTCTGTTCAGAAAGTGAACGCACAAGTTGCGCAAAAAACACGCATTGCCGGTTTCGATTAACGCATTCCTGAAAGTTATATTTACAATTGGAATTAATTTGCTTACCAGACGGAATACCATAAACACACTATTCGGATTACCGCACAAAATTGTTAAATCTACTTATTCTTCAAACACAATAACGCACCAACCAGCTTTAACAATAATTTTATTCACGTTTTGCCTTCTACAATAGCAAGTTATAGACTAAAGCCTCTGAAGGAAAACAATTCGCTCTAACATTAATCTACCCTACTCAACAAAAACATAGCCATTAGGAATATAATTACACTAAAAAAGACAGTCGGGTACCTAGCGATGAATCATTTTTAGCTCGACGTGCGTTAACAAAATAATAATTAATTCGGGACATGTCAATCTTTCAGACGAAATACACAGTAATAATAAAAATAACGATAATGATTAAACAACAAGTAAAAACCAAAAGAACTACTAACAACTAAAGTAATTGTAATATAAATATTTAAATACTCTATGCAAACTTGTAGAATTTTACGCTCAGAGCCCTCTATTAGAAAAAACTTTGCACTCAGAGCCCTCTATTGGTCGAGTAACCCCTGGTTTACACCAAAGCTATACTAGTGCACCCCGCTGGTTAGAGATAAATTGACTAACGGTTGTCAAATTTGTTACTGTGGACCTGTTATTGAAGAATCCGTGCTGATAGGTGGAGATAAGCGGCTTAACTTGCGATTAAATTGAGGAATGTAAACGTCTTTCGAAAACCTTTAGAATGTTGTTCAGTGCTTACTCCAAGCATTTGGAAATATAGCGATTTTTACTGATAAATTAAAATAGATAACAAAATGGAGGTTAATACTTGGACACAATCTTTTAAAACGAAGATGTTATCATTTAATGATTTTATAGTACCAAAAACCGCTTTGTCAGTGGTGTGATTAACTTGGATCGTTAAGTTGTTCGAGGATACTGTGGTATATAAGATGTCTTGCAAAATTCAGAATAAGTAAACAGATTGAAATAATCCTTGAAACTGTTTACGATAGATAAAGGATCGCTAAAAGATTGGCCATCTGAACTATACCTAAGGTTGACAACGCCACTGTTTGGTATTACTTTTTATAGCGGATTCTGATTGTAATATAAAGTTATTAAATAAAACTTTGATTTTTAATTTTATTACGTACAATTTAAAATTGTCTTTAATAGAATCAGCCTTTTTATATTTTAAACATATCAAAGAAAAAAACCAAAGAATGCTATCGGTCATTCTTTGGATTTTTTCTGTTCATTACTGTCGCAAACTGGATATATAAACCGCTTTGATAATTTCAATGGGACATGTTGTGTAATGTTGTAAAGAATGCTATAAAAGATGTTACATGCTTCATTTATATTTCTAGTTGTAAAAAGGCACGACCAGTCAACGTTAAGGAAAGCACCATAAAGACCAGGAAAACTTGCTTTCTTGTAGTTAAAAACCTTTTTCCAAACATTACCATTCATGCAAGAAGTGCGTACGGTGTCACTAGTAGGAGAAATTCTTAAGCTAGGATGGTTAGAGCCTTCCTCCACAATAGGAGCGCGTCCTGTTCCACACTTACTCAGTGTTAAATCTAGTAATCGCCCGTGTGCATTTAGTATAGTGTTAAATTGCTTTAAGTTACCAAAATCTTCGCAATTGTTCGCATCATTTACAGAAGGATTATTAAAATGAGTAGATCACATTAAATTCACCCAATGTAATAATATTTTTGACCAATGCTGCTGTTAAACTTTTCAAGGATAGACAAAAAGTTGGTATATTGGACATGGGTTTTGATTGGGTTTGATAGTGCAACCAACAATTTCAATTATACGAAATAATGCTTTAATGTTACTATAGATCGCATTAACCACCGTATGCAGTATGGGATATAATAGCAACTTTTATCTCTTACAATCCTTAGTTGCTGTCATTAGCGCTATCTTCACTTCCGATTGCTATGTTGCAACTTACTTACATAAGCAACCATACCTATCTATCTGTCTATTAGCGGCAACTGCTGTCAATTTTTTGCTTGAATTCCACGTTAATTTATTTATATATAGTCGTACAAATCGTTCTTTTCAGAACGCTTCCATCTTCTTCGAGCGTGCACAGGGTAATATGGATATTTTTCTTAATTTT
>JARFOC010000718.1:165266-184865 GCA_031763485.1 Osmoderma eremita | reverse complement strand
TCCAGGAGTTCTTCACTCATCGAGGTGGTAAGGGTATTTTTTATTTTTTACTATTTTAAGCCACCGTATCCTATTTTATAGGAATCGTTAAGAAATTTTCTAACATTGCAATACATGTACAATGAAATTTTAGTTTTAAACATAACGAAAAAACGTCCTTCTTCGTTTTACCAAAAACCTAATTTAACGACTTGAGCGGGTTCATGTATTATCTAAAAATTTACCATTACTTCCACAGTCTCATTGGATACTGTTGGTAGCAATACTCCATCAAAGGAAAACCCACTGTCTGTCGCTCTGATTTCTGTTTGTATGTTTGAAATGAAATCATACTGTTTGTATTATAAATTAAATAACTTTATATACCTACTTTACTAAGATGAAACTTCACATCAAGTTATTTAATTCTTATCTCAATCCGTTTTGGTTTCACTAGTGATTTGGCAGTTTTGTGCGAGTCACAATCTGCATTTACTGTAAAGTGCTGACCTGGTCTTAAGGCATAAAATACCGCAAAACCTTTAACGCTTTTAACAGCACGAAGAATACGGGAGTGTGAACCCAAACTGCACCGTATCTCCAAAATTTATCTTTACATTATGAAAAAAAGTACTCCCTAAACTTTTCTACAACGTACAAATAAAAGACACGATAAAAAAATAAATGAAAAGGAGAACTCGCAACACATTGCTACACAACTTCAACTTCTAATTATGCAAATACAGTCGCTACTCCGTCCTTTCACGTTCCCATTTTCGTTTCTGGCGGGCGACTGGAATATCGTCGTTTTTGCCGGCGTCGGCGTTTCTGTCTGTCGCAGTTATCTCAATTTGCCGGGCGTAGAGATAACACTACTTTCAACAGTAGCGCGCAGTGATACACATACACGAGTCCGATTAGGTTAAATGATCATTTTATCGAGGGTGGTGTCTAGTTTTAGTCTAGTCTGAGAATTTCGGTGAAACTACCCGGGAAAAGTTGATGCACGTAGCCAATCGCTGGTAGTTGGCACATGCACAAGAACGGAAAAAGCTTAAACAGAATTTAAATTGAAAATTGGAAAGTAGGAATGGATCTTATTTTCAAGTATTTGTATGTAGATTCAGATAATTAGCAGCTTCATATGTGCTACATTGTCTAAATTAGAAATATCTGGTTCATAAGACTTTAGTTTCCTGTGAAACCTTTTTTTTAATTCTTAGGTTATTATTATACATTTTGTTTGGTGATAACATCTTAGAATAAATGTTTACTTAGGTGGGGATCGCGGAAGCCTGTTAATCAATCAAATGTTCAAGTGTGGATCAAGTATTCCGTTTTTTTCTTCTTGTTTTCATTCTTTTGTATCTTTTGCCCTGTTGTCGCGTATTTTCCTTGTCCTATCACTAGGAAAATTTATGATAGGTTTGACCAGTGCTTCCAGACTTTATTTCTTCAAGACTAAGCGCATTTGAAAAAGTCGCGGCCGACCATTATAAACAAATGCCAAGGTTTTGAAAAGGACGATTGATTTTTAGAAATGAAACAATTTCTTTACAGATTTTCGCACAACTTAAGTGTTTTGATCGATTCTTAGTCATCACTATTTTTAACTCCATTCAATTAAATTTTAACATTTCTGATGAAGGAATATTTTTGCAATAAATTTTATAAACATAAAAATAAGTTTTAATAATTACAATTGAATTCAATAATTTTAACTGCATTGCAATCCTAATCCTAAATTGGCGGGTAAAGTTGACAATTGTCAACTGTAATATCTGTGAACAAAATCCCTAAACACACTGTTACTCCTCCCGCACAAAGTATTAATTAATTCGGGACGACACGTGTTTCGGGAATATGTGGATTCCCATTATCAACTCGTATAACCGGTTATGCGACTACGAACCGGTTATGGTTTTATCTTAAAATTTGAAAATTTTGGATAAATTTAAAAACTTTGAACAATAGTATTGGATTAAAGATACCCGTTGAAGTTTCCAATGATTTTAACTGAAGAATTTACCATGACTGAATGTAAAAGGAAAAGTACAGATGAATGGGGAGAAGTCGATTATATTTGAGATGACAGCATGAATTAGGCAAGGACTTGGAGAGGATGGAAGCATAGCTGCAGACACAGAATAAAGAAGACAAAAAACATCTATTATGCATTAATAAAATAATATTAGGCAAAAGGCAAACAGATTAACAAGTAAAATTAAAGGTACAGAACACAATAGCAAGACCTACATTAACGTGTTCAAGTGAAACGTGGACAATAAATAAAAAGCACAAAAGTAAATACACTATTAAGAAAAGGAACAGAATTAGGAGGAAGGCAGAGGTGAAAAAGTAGGCGACCGAGAAAGAAGTGGCTACAGAAGATTGAAGAGATAGGAAATAGTAGAAGCAAATATATGATAGAAATAAAACGGCTCGCGAAGAGTTGCAAGGTATGGAACGACTGGACCACCAATCCAATAGTCTAAAAGGAAGAAGAAAAATTTAGGTACTAGGCATGTTCTTAAATTCAAATCAAAGAACAAAATTGTAAAAACTCCACAGCAACTAACGCTACCGTTATTACGTCAAATCGTTGATCAACCTTCAAATTCACTGCAATTGATAACACTGGTCAACAAAATTTTAGATTTATTTTGTCCCACGAGGTAAAGTTGCGCGAACTTGGTAGTACTTTTTACACTTATTTCATATCTGTCTTCAGAACTTTTCTATCAGGCGGGGTTTCAGAGTGACAAAGCAATTAAGTTTTGTGAAAGTATATATTATAATATGTGTATAAATCACGTACAAAGTAATATATTTACTTGGAAAATGTACTGACGTATGACTTTCGGCAGTACTTTGCATCAGAAACGTCTCTCTTCAGCGTCCAGCAACAGTCTGCCAACATAGGAGGGCTTCATTTGCCTTGGTATCTCTTCTCCACGAGTAGAAGGTCCTGGTGAAAATTTTCGCCATGCTCGTCACTAACTGCTCCAAGGTATTTTTGGGAAAAAGTCCAAGTGGGAGTCAAGAAAGCGTATTTTTAGAATCGTGCAGCAACCAATGAGTTTATATGAGGCCAGTAGATTGTTAACAATATCTACGTAGTTTTCGGCTTAACGATTTCCCATGAAACTGTCACAAATCTCCTTAAAAGACAACCATGCTGCTTTTCAATTCCATTTAGCGCCTCAAAATTTTGTTTATCTGTCTAGAACCTGTCTGATCTGGGGTCCCACAAAAATACCTTCCTTTACCTTAGCATCACTGATCTTAGGGAACTTACTCCTTATATATGCAAACCCACTGTTAGTTTAATCCATACTTTGACAAAGTTTTTCATCAACCCAAGCTTAATGTGCAAAGGGGGCAAATTTTTTTTTTTGAGGATCAACAATGACATTTTTACTCCTTGATGTCAGTTGGCCACTGCTTCTTTTTATAATGATTTTTCCTATCCCGACTGTCCCATTCACAGAGGAAACAACAACACTTTGTGTAACCGAGTTGCATGCCGAGCAAACGGTAAACAAATTTCAAATCGCCACAAATATTCCACTTAAAGTCGTTTTACTTTTTTTTCCAAAAGAAGCTTCATGTTGCCATAAGATTCTTCCAAATCGCTTACATGAGCCAAATGGACAGAGAGGAACTTATTTCCATTGTGGAGTAGTACCGCTTTCAAGCTTAATTTGGAAGAGTCAATGAACAAACGCCACTCATCTGTATTATATTCGTGACCAACCGTCTTCATAACAGAACGGACGTCATTACAAAATACAAGTCCTTCTTCCATAGAGAAGAAATTCTCAGATTCTGCACGGCGATTATGAAAACGAGCAACTTTTGTTCCACTCTGAAGAAGATTCCAATCTTTTAATCTGGAACCTAGAAGTTCGGATTGCTTCTTAGACAACTTTAAATCGTGGACGAGATCGTTGAGGTCTTCTTGAGTTACAGGATGCGGCACACAACAATACGAATCAAGTTGAAATGTTGGATCCAAATCCATGTTGTGAAACTTTCTGCATTTACTTCGCATCAGCACTTTCGTCGTCGCTTGGTATCATGTTTTGTGGGGCTTTAGGCACAGGTAATTCCGGATTGTGAGATACTGCTCTCAGTGCAGATGGATATTAGCATATTTTACAGTATATTTAAGTCATACCACTTATATTTGTAAGACAATAATAGCAATCGGTAATATGATCTGATGGTTCCCTCCAAATCATAGGAATAGCAAAAGGCATATGTCGTTTACCTTTTGACCACGCTGTAAGAAGTCTGACACACGTAACACAGCAAATATGTGGAATCCAGCACTTGAAGTATTGCTCATGGCACTTTTTAAGGCGAGGTGTGAAAGACCGTTTTTGATATTTAAATGCTAATTCGCCGCAAATGTAGCAAAAAGAGTTCGGGTGGTTTACACATTTCCTTGGCATTTTTACAGGTGATAAAATTTTCGCGGTTTCACTACAATAGCTTGAAATTCTGAAAACATAATTGATTTGAGCATGCAAAAGTTTATGGGATTCAGGCATTTTTGTGCTTGGGACAAAAATCTTGTTAACCACTGTACTTTTTCATATTTTTGTCCTTTGCTATGTAGTTCTGTTTTATTGGTTTTGTCATCGTCTTTGTTTATAATTATGGTTTTACATTTGTATACATCTACTTCGAGATGATTCATTTTTGTATTTCTTCTGTTCACCTGTCCAATAATTTCTTCATATTGTTGTCATTATCCACTATCAATACTGTGTCAACAGCGTAGAGTAAGTTATCCATTTTCATTGGTTCCAATCCGTTATATCCAATTACCGTTTGTTATTGTGCTGAATTTATTTCTGTATTCTTTATCACTCTGTCCATTAATATTAATTTATATGAATGGCAGTGGTGTTAAGCTATCACCTTACTTTAGTTCCTTCTTCATTTCGAATTTACTTGTCATTTCACCATTTATTTGTACTGCTTCATATACTCTCTTATATAGACTTTGTTACATTTATTCAAAAAGCAGCAAGTACAAAGTGTTTAGGTCTTAGTATAGACTATGTACAACATGGGAAATTTCACGCAGAAAACTTGGGGTCAAAATTAGCACCAGTTTGTTATCTAATATACAGCTTAAGGGAAGCTGTGAATTGTGAGATAATTTTATCACATGACTAATGTACGGTTTACTGTTCTGGAGTGCCTCGCTATATAGTCATTGAGTATGTCTACAACAAAAGATACCTATTAGAAATATTGTTGGAATAGGTATGGGAAAAGTCGATTAAGAATGAACGAGATTTTAATAACAAGATTAGAGTATATTTACTGGTTTGTATTACTAATGTTGACGGGTCTTATCTGAACTGTTGGTCCAGAGGGCGATAAACTATTATTAAGTTCTACACAAAAGTGTTATAATCCTAGAAGTGCACGTACGTAGGTAAATGTAATAAATACAGACAAACAAACGTATATCGCCTTCATAGAGCCCAAAATATGTACTAAACGAAAGTAAGGGAGCAACAAACACAGTGTCAGTGTGAAAATAACAATAATAACCGGCCAACCCTCTTCGTTGTTATCTTACTTTCAAACATCGTAAAGTGTAGTCTCCCTGATAACATTCTAAGCACAAAGCACAAAAATTAACACCGCAATATAACTTTAATTATACCTGAAATGAGAACACGAAACGCGTCCCGAACAATGCGAATCACGGCACAATGGGGCCGAAGAAAGAGGCTTTTGTATTTATATTTCGGCCGGATCCTCTACATTTACGCGCGGGTATTTGAAATTGGATTACTTTATCAATAGTAACGTCAGGCGGTTATTTACTGCGGGCCACTTAGATTTATTGTATTATGACGTGCGGATGTATAGGCGCGTAAGCTTTGTCCCAAAATTAATTTCGAAATTGTGGTAAGGAGTTGATTGTTATTTAGTTGAATGACCAATAATAAAGAAAACAGGTTTCATCTTATAACAACATGTTTGACTAGAATTGTATCTCATACTTCGGTGGGTATCAAATTACCAACAATGTTTTTGATTTGTTTTCCACTTTTCCTTAAGCTATGGTTAGTGACGATGTTCTGACAGTGTTTGAAATTAATGGGAAAGAAATAGTCAAAAGGAAAAACATAATAATAAAAAGTTTAAATAAATTGGCTACATTTATTAAATTTTAATACAAATACTTTCCTTATAATTTTCTTATAATGATATTCATGGAGTCAGGCGGTATGTGTACGTTTCTGTAAATGATATTTCCATAGAATCACTTGTAGTATCATTTTAAATGTGTACGGTTAGATTAAAATGGGAAGACACCAGCACACCTGCACTAATCAATGTACGGATTAAAAGTAGGTAAAGGCCAGATGCTGATAAGTGCATCGACTTACTGTTGTTTTGGTGTTTCTCACTTACTCTTATTGACAGAAATCGTATGTTCTAACACATTGACTGCCAACTAAGACATATCACGTACTTGGCAGTTTTTTCAAAGTCGCCGATTACGAGTTATCTCGTAAATTGAATTCTTGGCACCAGTGCCAAGTAAGTGTAAAATCGTTAATTTTATCTGCAAGAATAGATCATTGGCGTCTGAATTAAGAATAAAAAAGATCAGGGCTTTGACAACAATATATATTTTAACAAAAAAATAATAAAAAATAATCAATATTTTAACAATAATTATAATACGTTTAAGCATGTGTTTATTGGTGATATAACGTGAAACAATTTACTACATATAAAGCTTGATGCTGGTGATATAGAGGACAAAAACAGTGTATTTCGCAGTGTTTGCTGTTTTGTGCGGACATTGAACGTGGTTTGGTTGGGTGGCTTTTTCTTTTGTACGTGGTAGAGCTTTCAAGCATTGCAAGTTCTCATCCTGCGTGTTTCTTGTCGCAAGTTTCGGCAATTACCCAACGAAAATGATATAATTTTTTCACGAATCTATAAACATTTTTGTTATTTTTGAACTAGTTGTTTGGCGGTAGAGAATAAATGTGTTGTGTGAATATATTTGCGAAATATGTGATTCCAGTTTCTTCGACCATATAGTTGTTTTTCTTAGGGCAGAGTAATAGGACATTATCTGATTTGCGTGGCCTATACTAGACATTCCTTCATTATAATCTTTGATGACATTTGACTTCAATGAAACTTCTCCGTTTCGGTTACGGACATCTATCATTTCTCTTTTGTCTCTCGGTTTACATACCACTACAGTGTCATTTAATTTCCGTACATGTTCATCCTTTTTTTAAATGACCCAAATCTTGCCCGAACTTTTCTACTGTAAATCTTTATTTTGAGAACTATCCTATTCGGTTCATAAAAATCCTACAATTTTGCCGCGAATTTGTAGAGCCTAGCATCAGCTACTTTTGTATTATTAGCCAATTGCACATATTGTAACAATAATCCCACAAACACTTTAACATATGCCGGGATAGCGCCGTGGTAAGAGCGCTAGGCACCTGTACAGTTTGTCGTGGTTCGAATCTCCGTTCCGGCAGCCGATTTTTCTAAAGATCGGTTGCAGAAAGGGTGATCGGTACCCCTCCCGGTACCCTTCAGTGTTAAGGATAAATCGACAATGCTACCCTCTACGACGAGGAGAGGTAGTAACAAGCGATACACTTCACACACACACACACGATATACACGTACACAAACCTAATGTAGAGTGATACAATGGGCTTCAAGGCCGCAGTGTTTAAGCCTCTGCATTAGGATACAAACAATAACAACAACAACACCTTATTTTCGTCACCATCCGTGTCTTTCTATCTTGATAATCTACTAGTTCTTGTTACTCGTTAACGTTATCAACGTTTGATTAATAACAAATATAGGAAACAACACAATAAATTTGAGAAGTCAGTCCTACTTTGAAATGGATTGTTAAAAACTATTATGTCTATTTACGATAACGTACAACGTGTGTTGTAACATTGTCACATTGAATCTAATTTTGCATCACTTTTAGTTATAATATTTCCTTTAACAAAATAGAGAAAAATCATTTTGAAGTTGATAAAGTCAATACTTTCCTGATGACCGGCCTGTATATACGATGATAGAAAAAATACTAACATCATTACTCAATCTCAATGAATCCACACAGCAATTTTATTGCTAGATTTGAAAACATTTAGACGTAGGATCACTTTCTTTGGGATATGTGATTTTTCAATTTTTTAACCCAAACAGGTGTAACCCGAAAACCACAAAACAGGTTACTTACATAATCTGGCGATGAATGGAGTATAGTTAGGGATCTCTAATAACATAAAAATATATAGGCTGTTCCATTTAGAAAAGTGAAATTTTCTGTGCCACCTTTTTTTTATGAAACACCCACCATATTGGAATATATTTTCTGCAGATGCACAATTAGTATTATGTTACATCCCCAAAATATCAGATTACTACTTAGCATACAGCCGGAATAATAAAAGGTGGACGTACTGTTGCTGCACCCCTTGTATATTGTCCGAATCCTTTCTGCACGTATGCTGTAAGAGAAATAACAATTTAGACATTAAAGAACTAAATTTAGTAACAAACTAGTTCGCGCCAAAGATTTTTATCGCTTGCTATCCCTGTCGCTTGAGTTCGGATATAGGTATCCCTTGCTTTCTAGGATTGCTGATACTCCCTTATCCCATGTGATCTGGTAGCTCCGTCACATCAGCGAAACAACTGCTTCTATTCCCAATTCCAGCCTAAATTTCATCATGTTTCATATAATTTTTCAATTATTTTTAATAACAGGACAGTTACAATTGGGATTAATTCTCATATTGATATTGTTACACATTCCTCTCAATTGGTCACATTTAGATTTGACTCTCAGTTATTTTGTTAACAAACTCGAGCTTGTATGAACGATTATATCTTTGCTAATAATCTTCATCGTGCGATCGAATAAACTTGGGAATACTTTTCTGAAAAAGCGTTTGATTAACAAAAATAATAATCATTTTTATTTGAAACTATGGCAGCCACCACACAAAACAACGTCAAGGGTCGAGAAAGTGCACATACACAATCAATTTAAACAGTATCCGTTTCCAAATAGTCAGTTATTGAATAACAAGATAATGCAAGTAAATATGTTTCTATACTATGTTTAAAACTTGCCAAAGTATTACATAATTTAATATTATTTGATAACCTATTAAATAGCTTACAACCCATAAATACTAAATTTCGTTGAAATAAGACAGTTTTATGAGTTGGTGGTAACAAATAATT
This sequence comes from Osmoderma eremita, assembly GCA_031763485.1. Classification (NCBI taxonomy): domain Eukaryota; kingdom Metazoa; phylum Arthropoda; class Insecta; order Coleoptera; family Scarabaeidae; genus Osmoderma; species Osmoderma eremita. Next base: position 175,595 of record JARFOC010000718.1, on the reverse strand, counting down.
TGTTTGTCTGCTATCATAGTTATGCGAAATAGCAACTGCAAACAGCGATTTATATTTAAAAACGAAACATAATATCTCACGAATATAAATATCATACAAAGTCAGGATTTTTTTCCATTTTGAAAGTATCTCTACAAGATTCATGGTAAGATAAATTAAACATAACTCGAATAGCTCGCTTTTGCAATAAAAATATCCACTCGATACCAACGCTTGAACGCCAATGAGTAATCCCAAATGCCATTTTCGATTGAAAGTTAAAAGCGGGAGTTAATACTGACGGGAGGTCGTTAATAAAAATGAGAAAGAGTGTGGGTTCCAAAATGGATCCCTGCGGAGCAAGCGCACATCCGACGAACACTCTTGAGTGGCTACTCTTGCTTGCGATTATGAAGGTAACTTTTGAGCCATTGTAGTGGACTACCTTTAATACCGTAATTATACAATTTTTGCAATAATATATTATGATCGACAATCAAACGCTTTTGACAGGTCAATAAACACGGCAAAGCGAAGACGGTTTAAGTCTATGTCACGTGATATTTGATTAACAAAAGTGTGCAGCGCGGTACTAATCGAGCGATCCGCAAGGAATCCATACTGGTAATTCGTAAAGAGATGAAACTTATTAAAATAAGAAAGCAGTAGTTCATTCATTAGTGTTCATTAATGATTCTCTCATGAACATTCGGAAAATTAATGAATTTCTTTACTATGAATTAATTCATTATGAGTTCAGACAGTTAGTTTATAATAAATAATACATACAACATTTTATTGTGAACCGGACTGTCATTTCAATTTTTATTCCTCATTTATGGATATTTTTCTCACACTCTTATTTAAAATATTATGTTCATAGTGTAAAAATATGTTTCAAATCGGACGAAAGCTCTAGTTAAATTGAATTTAAATCTACGACAAGGGCGACATGTAATAAGCGTTATGTAATAAATTTATCTATGTTAATGATTTCATCATTGGTTTGTTTTCGCTCGTGTCAACTGCGATACGAACGAAAGGGTTTAAGTGTTCCCGTTTTGCTGGCGACAACCTTGCCTCGCGTGAGGATAACCGCTCTAATAAATATACATGCGCAAGCTTAATGAATTAAAGTGTGTGCCACATAGATAACCCGAGGTCTATTTGGATCTTAATCCGGTATATATGTGTAAATGCCATTTGTGTAAAGGACGGTTCGAGGTAAAATTAATTTTTTTTTATATTCGAACGGATTCTCTTTTTTGTTAGTACCTATAACCTACAGTCAACCAACCTACTTATCGCACGTGACTGTTGCGCGCGGTATAAATTGTGAGCGCCTATCGCCCATTCCACGGAGCTCATTTAGAGTGCCCGCGATTGTTATGAAGATAAACACGAACGCACCCTGGTGGACTTTAACCGATTTTATGGTGTGACTGACGGAAAAATTGGCTTTATTACGTTGGCGTAGAGCAATTTGTTTATACGATAAACATTTGTTATTAAACAAGTACGATTTGGGTAAATGCCAAGTGTGATTTTAGATCTTATTTATCTCGGCGACGTGTTTTGAATTGGAGATTTTATCAACAATGGTTTTGTTGTTTATTTCCTTTTTAGCATTTTTTTAACAAAAGAAATACAGGTTTAGAGATACTCGTAGCAGATAATTAAAATCGAATTTGAACAGGCAATAAAGGAATATTGATGCAATTTATTCGATAAAATAGTTCATACTGGGTCATTAAATAATTAAAATACTATTCCGCTCATGTGCGGCTAGTTTTAAATAGAAGCAACGAGATGTACGTGCATCAAACACGTTCGTCTAATCATTTATTCAAACAGAGATATTAACAATAATTCATATTTTTTACATGTGCTCCTACGCTAGCCCATAGATTATAATTAATGGTGGGGTGAATGTTTGGAATCATTTGAAATATATTTCACTCCTTAAAACTAAATTAAATATGATCAACACTTATAAATATTATCCTAAAAATATTTTATATAATTTTTATTTTACAAACAAGCTTAATATTCTTTTAACTTTGTAATTTACATGTTCATAATAATTTAATATTGTTCTTAAAAGTCCACGTCCACCCAACTCCTTTTTACAATAGTAGAGGATAATTTAATCACATCAACTTAAACTTTCCAAAACTGCACTACATTACTTTCCATTCTATTTAAATTAAAAAAATATTTTAAATTTTACCGTTCCATTACAATTGTTAGAATATAATGTAGCAGCCGAATTACAGGATAATACAATAAATAATGATAAGTACATATATAGTGTTTAACATTAACATGGTAATTATAATATTTTTTAAGCAAAATAAATAGTGATTTTAAATTTGGTTATTGACCGTCTTAGATTGAGATGTTGGTATCCCGTTTTATAATCTGGTTCATTCATTAGGTTTATTCACGCCTGCTTCTGGAGCACACCAAGGTAGCAGCTTGGGACCCCTCACGTTTCTTATTTCCATCGACGAGCTGTGTACAAGCCTTAACGTGATAAGCTATTATTCTCAGACGACCTAAAATTCTTTAAATAGGTTAACATTATAGGGAACTGCATTTCTCTACAGAATCATGTTAACATACCCCTAAATTAAACTCCCCATCAATAAAAAAAACACAGCCTTCAACAAGAAAAAACTCAAGGCAACTCTAGAGTCATTGGGCGACACTTTTAATGAAACGGACCACCGCGTATGTTATACGCGCAATGGAAGATAGTGAATTTTGTGAAACCTCTAAAAATAATTAAATAAAAATAATAAGGCCCTTATATTTAAGGTTTAAAAACATTCGCCCCCCTTTATCAATTCTACCATTATGAATTCCTTTTATATGTCTCCATCTCCCACAAAATTCTTTAGACTCTTTGTATTTACCATCAAAGTTATCTGATTCTTGTCTATTGATGTCGTTCCACATTTCATAATAAACTTCCTGTACCTCATTTGCTTTTATATCTTCTTTATTTTCTATTCATATCACCTTTTGTATTTTCCGCACCATGTTCTTTTCCTCCGCACTTTTTACTACTTTAAGTCGCTTTTTCGTTACCTGTTTCGCTACACTCCCCTCTAGTATTATTCCAGCACTCCTATTCTTTTTCTCTTTATCTCACAGAGAAGATTTTCTACTCTCTGCTGCTTCATCACTGTAATGGTTGCCTTATAATCATTGCCAAAAGTCTCTCGGAATCAATAATGTTTTTGACATTTCTAACTTCAGAATGAAAATCTATCCTGTTTTCAACTCAGGATGAATTACTGTCATAAAACCGTCCCTGTAACCTAGAGGTATTGCCCCTCGATAATATTATTCAGTTTTAACATAATTTACCCTCTTTCATTTAACATCCAAATAAAGGTTGTTCATAAATGAATGTCCGCTCCATTACAATATATAGCCATGTTTTTTCCTATTTGTCAGTGTCTCAACATGGTTTCATAATAGGTAAATCCACTACTACAAATTTGTGCTCTTTTGTCAATTATGCTTCAAGATCTAGGAATGTGCGTGCTTAAGTTGATTGCATTTATACATATTTCTCCAAAGCGTTTGACATACCATAATACTTATAAAGCTTGAGTGCTTGGGTTTATTTGATCGGTCTACTTGAAACATATATCATAAGTAGATTTAGTTTTGCGGAATATCGTGAAGATCTTCTAATTACCACAATTCAAGTGGGGTACGTCAAGGTTCCGCCTTCGAGCCTTTCTTGTTTTTTTATTTTTGTCCATGACATTACAGACTATTGCTTTCCCAAATCTCTGCTCTGGGCAGATGATCTTAAAGCTTTTCCATCTGTAACATCTCTCAATAATTGCCAATATTAGCAGAAAGCTCTTAATCCTGTTTATAGCTGGAGTAAAATAAACCATCCAGATATCAACAAGTGTAACGCCAATCTTTTTGTTGTAATTACTCTACTGGCTATGAAACGCTACCGAGATGTGATAGAGTAAGGGATTTTGGTGTTCCATTTGATAGTAAATTGACTTTAAATTTACATATCTATGATATCGCTACGAGTGCAATGAGAACATTAGGTTTTTTAGCTCGCGGTACCCGTGATCTTCGTAATAATTGTGCAATTATTGCGTTTTTAGCGCCTTCATTGGTTCCACACTAGAATATTGTGTGATGTTCTGGTTTCTTTCTTACAAGAAATATATTAATCAGATTGAGAGCGTACCAAAGACATTTTTAAAGATTTTATGTTACTATATACGCAAAACTTAGGTCATAATTACTAATATAAGGCTTTATGGAATATACTTTCCAGTCCTTTGGATCCAGAAGATTTTCATCGCAAATAATCTTTATTTACAAGTTAATACACGAACTTGTTAATGACACTGAATTATTAAAACTCTACAGTTTTATATATCACGACCAAATAGTAGAATTACGACTTTATTGTATTAGCAAAAAATAATAGGATACGGTGGCTTAATATATATAAAAAAAAATACCCATACTACCTTGATGAGTGGATTACTCTAGATACGCATTTCGGCAACTAAGTTGCATCCTCGGCAGAATCTCTGAAGGAAATTAATGTTAGATGTAGCACTCTGGAAGTGCTTAGTTTTCATAGCATGTACATTACCTGTACATAGTCTAATTCTTTACCATTCACTTTAATTTTGATTTGAATAGAATCAATAATTTGTAACTTATTTGAGCTACCAATAAGTAACAATTTGTCTTGATTTATATCATCTAAGATATTTTTAGAAAGCCATCCACATAATGTGGCTCATTCTTCCATAACCGTATTAACCATACTTTTTATGTCATCACCACTAATTTAAAATTTTTTGCACTAAGAACTAGATTATTTAGATAAATAGTAAACAAGCGCGGTCCCAAAGCTGTACTTTGTGGAACACCAAAATTTACTTTTAATGCTTCAGATAAACTATTATTTTATTTTACCATTCGAAATCCATTATCATGATGATTTGAACGAATCTCTAACTGTATCCGTTATTCCAATGTATTATAATCTTTTAGTTAATATCAACAGTGTCCAATGCCCTTTGAAAATCCAGAAACACAACCAAAATTATATTTCCCCCATCAATTGTTCTCAACCCCGTATCATAGATTTTTACTACAACTGTTTCACACGAGTGCCCCTCTCTGAAACCGGATTGATTTGCAACTATCACATTTTTGAGTCAGAATATTTCGCTAATTATAGTTTATCCTCCCAAGTAACGCTTTTTAATTTATTTTTAATTTATTTATTTTAAATTAATACTACATAAAATACGTCTTTCATATGAGATGATTAATTTGAATCTGTCTTGAGAAAGATTAAAACAATTATAATTATGCCGAACTTACTGATTGGCATTTTGAGAAAAATGATAATGTTGTATAGAATTGGCTCAGTTTGCATAGATGCATTATGTCGCTTTTACATTAAAATACACAGGGCATGTGAATATAATTTGCTAACTGTTTTTAACACAAACTTCTAACACTTTTTGGTACCCAGGTGCCGTATTACTGGCTCTGCATTCTATGTACAAATTTGTACGGTTTACCTTCGATACGGGAACTACGTATAACACTTTCCACTTCTCAATTCACCGGTTTTGTCAATGAAGTATTTACTACATCCAACAACCTGTTGGCAGCTACATCAGACACATCCTCAAAATGATATAATGAATTATGTTACTTACTTCACTCAATAATTACTCAAGTAATTTTTGTGGAAATTTCTCGCATATCACATTCCTTTTTGTGTCCAAAGGTAAAGAAAAATGTGTCTTTGTAGAAGTCCGTCTCGTAGTGTATCTCTTTCAGAATAAAATCCATCGATTTTGTACCAAAGAGACGTAAGGAATTTGTGATGGATACGAGATACATCTGTGATATATTTAGAATCACAAACCTAGTAATCTTATGGCATCTAAACATACATTGGCGATATGCGATTTGTAGAAATGAGTGGTGTCAAGGGTACAACCAGATGTTAATTTTGAATCTACGTGCTGGGGTGTTACCCTTAATTGGACGGGATGAGATATACGGTGAAAATGAATGAGTACAGATAAATAGGAACTCAATGTTTTAACGCTTAGCTTGAACTTAAAGCTATCACACCAATCAACAATCGCATGGGTTCACTCACGACCTTAGTCGAAGAAATTCTACAAAAAAACTTAATATTATTCAAATAGGCAAGAATAGGAAACTCGATTTGGAGAAATAAATTATTACTGTATACACAAACAACAGGTGCGGTTCAATCCTGGGGTACGCTAGCGGTAAGAATAAAATATGATAAAGTTTCGTATTTGAATGTTATCAATGTATCGATATCACTCACCTGTGTAATTATCCAAGTTTAACGAGATCGTATACGGTTAAGCAGGCGCTTTTACATGTCAGAAACTTGTTATTCCCCACGGTTTCTCTATGTAATCCAAGCATTCTTGCGTCAGCAGTTTTAAACGTCTTAGAAGTAGACACAGCACGGATATCTTTCCCGTTATATATGTAGGAGTTTATACCGTGGCGTAGCCCCGTTTCCTTTTCATCCGTTCCAACCCTAATTTAGGAACATATCAGAATTTCGCACAGAGCATAGTAATAAAAAGTTATCGCCTATATCCAATAAAATAAGATTACAAACAATAAATTTCACAGTTTGATTTGACGTGTTAGTAACATAGTAATGGTCTTTGTATTTTACAACTTCCTTCGTCCCAAAATGGGGTTTGAATCTACACGTAGCCTGTTACGGTATCTACTAAAGCCAATATGAAAACTTGTGCTGAGTAAAATTATAGAAGTCCCATTTTCGGAGAATGTTAAAATGAATATGAGAACTTGTGTTTAGTATTCTATTTTATTATTGACTATACCATTTTCCCTACCCTAAGAAGTTCCTTTCTATTGTTATCGTTATATTGAGATGATAGCGAAGAGTATTCTATTGAAACTGTGCGTATTCTATAGAAGCAATTCTTCTTTTCTATTTTTGAAGTTATTATCATTTTTTTTGTCAATATGCCTTTGCGGAGCTTACTCTTTATTACAATAATTAAGTCCCGGATTATATTTCGGTATTTCCTCTTCCCCTTCTACCTTGAATACTTCTACTGCATGATTAAGATAATAAAAATAATCCAAAATTCTCAGAAGCTTAAACTCGAATTGGCAGCATTGGCTACCCCTGTCGATGTGGTGCAGTCGCCGATTTATTACGTGGTTTACCCGTTATCCACAATAGTGTCCAAGAAAGTGTCGGATTTTCTGGATTCAAAATTACCTTCAGTTGGCAGTTGTGTCGTTGCAACGATGCTACATAGCAGAGGTGGTCAGTTTGAGAATTGGAATTCTGAAAACAATATTGTATACTTACATACAGGAAATGTGGATGGACCACCAAACGTAAGCTTGAAGACGAAGGAGCCTCAGCTTTATTCAAAACTTTCAGTACACTACTAATCCAGTTACAAAATCAAAAACACGAGAATACGACCGAGCGTACCCAAACTTCAGTTTTACAAGCATTGAAATGGGCGTCGAAGAAAAACCTCGATGTGATATTCGTTTAGAAATTTTGGCCGCAGGTAACACGAAACTCAATAAATTGATGCGGCACAAAAAATGCATATATCGTGAGAAAGTTGTATTGGAATGGTACAAAGTAGCTAAGTAAAATAATCAAATGCAATGCAAGCAGCAACTCATTCTTACAATTGATATATACATAGCGGAAACAACAAGTCGTGTAATGTAGTGTAAATAGATAAAGGTGTGTAATCATGTGAAGCCTCTGGCTTTAAATACGATAAAGACCCTAGCCACCATCCAATGCATCATAATGCTTCAATCATTTAAGTAACAATCGTTAAAAGCCCTCACATAGCGATCCTGACATCACAAGATATTAAATAGGTCGGTGAGTTAATACCTGAGACAATTGGCCTCGCCGAATATTGTCATAATGTTCTCCACTTAAATTTCTTTCCATTGCTGTTTGAGCACTAGCCTACTATATAAATTTTGGCGTTTCGATGGTATTAGTTATGTAGATTCCAACAAAGAAGATTTACGTATTTTCATACCCGACGACGCCATCCAATTGAGATCTAAAGTTATGCCCGTCGGCAAAAAAACTTCCTTTTTCACGCTGAGAATTCTCATTTCGCCCAACGAAAAAAAAAAAAAAGAAGAAGAGATATCGGAAGGGTTCGTCCTAATATATTTTATGTTTCGCAGAAACAGCGAACTCCTCTCCATTATCACATGTGAACAGAATCTCGATAAGGAAATCCTCGGGTAAGAAGATTGGCGCGATCTCGTTTTGTATAAAAATCAATTTTATTAAACTGGGTCAACGTGCAAAGGTCCTGCGAGAATGCGCCCCTCTATCTGCAGAAACATACTTGTAAAGATATTTCTTTCGCGTCGGGATTTGACAGATCATATTCTCGGCGTGTGTGAGTACGGGCACCGGCTGGGGACGGGTTACGGGGGCAAGGGTTTTCTTCTTTTTCCTCACTCGGTTCTCGGTGTCGACCGGTTTCGCTGTTACCGCTAGCGCGGCCCCAACGGAATCGAATCATAGCGGTTCGCCGTAGATCCGAGTAATCGAATCCTTCATGCACACCTGTGGATCTTACAGTTTCTTCTCTTTTCTCCTTCCTTCGGGTAATCAATACAAACTCCGACGATGGCTGAAAATTCGTGACATGGCCTACTTCTTTTGCCACATGTATGGAGGACGAATATTTAATATATAAGATTATGAAATATATTTGGGTTTCCCATATTATTTTTAATCAATTCTAAATTGTTTATATTAATGCTGCGGTCGAACGTTACAACATTGGAAACACGAATTACTGAAGCCGGCACTAAAAGCATATTACTTAATGAAATTATAAATTGTTCTTAGAATGTTCACATTTCAGATTTAGGGGCGTGGATGTTATATTTACTTCTACTTAAAAAAACCTTATTTTTCCAAACAATTTATACCTACGACGCATTTGAGCTCAAGTGATCATTTAAGATAGGTTAGAATGCGTCATCATCATTTTGCACTAATTTTCAAATAATCCGGTGTTTTAAAGAAGAAAGAATTAAATTTTCATTCATCTTAGGAAAAGTTAAATGTCAATATTTTAATCGTCAATGAACATCATTAGTAGAATTTCAAGATTTTCTTAATTAAAACCCAAGATTAATCAGTGCTATTTACCTTCTGGGATGAATCAATTCCTTGAGAGAAAGTAACCTTGAATCCCGCGTATCCCGATGACATGTAATAAAGAGCAGTCCTATTCAATGTGCCGTCCTGAACCACAGTAGCTGTCTCTGCAGTTCCTGACAATAGTAGTTGTCATAGAATATTAGAAAGAGAACATCTGATCCCAATTATCGAAGCTAACCCTCGTATAATCCATGCAGACAGACGTTTTGAAGGTATTTGCTAGCATTTAACGGGGGGAGGGGGGGGGGATTGAATATTTTTAAAACCTTAAATATAAGGGAATTGATTTTGTTTTACTATTTGCGAGGTTTGTATAATTCGCGTATACTTGTATTTAAATACGGTGGAGAGTGTTCATATATGACAGGCAAGTCATATAACAATTAGAACCTTGAGTTGTTAATTGCGGTTCATATTTTTAATCACGTATGTTCATATTATTTACTATTAAAGTGATTCTTCCTTTTTCCTCGTAAGGAAGGGAAGGTAACACAACAATTGTTACCCATAACGTGGGGCTTTAATAAAAATATTATTATCTATTTCAATAAGTAACAAATAAGGAAGGAGGGGACTATAACATAACAATATATACATATATGTAAAAATTTTGAATCATATTAGTCACGGTATATTTTGCATACGAATATTATTTCAAGTTACACATTTGATATCTTGGGAGATTCTGGACCAAAGATTCAGATCAGATTTTGTTTTGACGATTCTTGAAGGGTGTAAAAATTAGTAGTAGAGCAGATGATACAAGAGCTCAATGTCTAAACGCATCACCGACTGCGTAATTTTCTTTTTTTCGAATTGGAACATTGACGCAGCTAATTTTGCTCTCTCCTTGAAAGTATATAAAAAATTATTACTTACCTTTGGTATTTTTCAACTTCGATGGATCGTGTGGCACAAATATAGTAAAGTTCCACTTGATTATGTCTTATTGGTCTGCAAGAATTTTTTCTTACTAACTTTTAATTGTAAAAATAAAAAATAAAAAATACCCTTACCACCTCGATGAGTGAAGAACTTCTGGATACGTATTTCGGCAACTAAGT
>JARFOC010000718.1:124208-165166 GCA_031763485.1 Osmoderma eremita | reverse complement strand
AGTGGGTGAACTTGGTAGTACTTTTTACACTTATTTCATATCTGTTTTCAGAATTTTTCTATCAGGCAGGGTTTCAGCGTGACAAAGCAATGAAATTTTGTGAAATATATTTATAATATGTGTATAAATCATGAAAAAATGACGTATTTTGCTTCCACCAGCTACACATTTGACGAAAATACAAAAGTGTGCGCTATATCAATGTATAAAAATTTATAATTACTTACCAGGCACACTAAAATCTTTGCCACTTGCACGATTTAAAGCGGCATTAAAGTCTCGTCTAATAGAGCAGACGAATATGAAGAATTTTTTTCACTAAGTTTTAACTAATGGTTTATATTAATTCGTTACATATTATTATATAATGGATTATTGACGTGTTCTATACAATGATTTGTACAATGAACTAATATACCTATATATTCTATTCTAATATCTACTCTATAACTGGCATATAACAATTTATTTATCTTTGTAGCTTATTGCACATACTATCCTCCTCACCTGCTCATCATTCAGTCAACTTATTCCTTTTCAATAATGAATTAATATCACAGCGTTAACGACAGACCTTTAATAGGGACCTTTAATATTGGTTTATTGTCATGTTGAGCGAAGCTTGAAAAAATTAATAGATTTCAGATTGCGCAAGCTAATACGCCCAATAAAAATTTATGGGTTCTATCTTTGAATTGATTTGAATAAATTACCATATTGTTGTCGATTTATTGTATTGTCAAGGTCGGTAGAAAAATTTCTAAACTAATAAGCAAAGAGAAAATTATGGCATCCTCAGTGACTACTATAGTATTGTTTGCAATGAAGTCTAGTACAGATTAAAATAAAGGCTGTCCATTAACGTGGCGTATTTACATACATAAATAGCACACCATTCCAATGAATTTAAATACTAACTAATGAATTAATGAAAGCTTAACCTTGACCCATTAAAGAATACAAATACGTCCGCTATCGGATAACCAAAATGAATTTAATCACTTCTTGAACCGGTCTCATACACAAAGATATGTAGACAGAGGTAGACCCAGGCTAAAAGTCAGGTTTGTCGTTTGAATCTTTTTAACCGTAGGCTGCTATTCCATATCGGATGATGTTAGTCGAACTATCAATATGCATATTTGTATATATACAGGGCTACTATTGTAATTTCCAACAACCTTCACATTTTGTAATTCACTATATTGCCCAGAAAATTATCTTTTTATTCAATATACATATGTGTCAAGTCTCAAAACGCAAAAGTAGATTTATTACTTCGAGTCCTAATAACCATTAAATGGTTACTGACCCCAGCAAACAATTCCTATATTTAAAGCGTAATTGTGTTATTGGTATAACAAATTAAATACCATTAGTTTATACTCTTTAATCCTTTAAATTCTTTATTAAGAATTACTTCATTAAATAGAATTAAATTCTTTAAAAATTATTACAGTGGGAACTAAAGCAATATCATTTTCTTCTTTTACCTAAAAACATATCAGAAACTATTACCAGTTAATTTTTAAATTATTTATCAGCCTTCTCTTTACCTTAATTCTGCTTATTATCTCCATCACAATTAATGAATGTACATATAATAAGTAGATCCAACAGCACTAGGACAAGTAATATATAGGTCCCGGTTTTACTGGTTCAACATCCTGCACTGGTTTCGTATCCAGTCATTTCTAGGATTGTTGCTACAGAACTCACACCATACACTCGTTTTCGGAGCTTCATTCTTTCATTTTATTCTTTTTACTGTCTTTTTCTTCTTAAGGTTAACCTCTTCCACTTCTGATCCTTTTTTCCCAAGGGCGTCATTTTGGCATATTTGTTAAAAATGTATAGCGTTATCATCGTTATTTATACAGTTTGTATATATTTATACGGTGTGGGGTTTCTTAAGGTTTCTTAAATGTGAGTGACGTGTCGCAGTTCCTAAGACCGGTCTACAATAATATATATTTAATGTATATAATAAAAAATGCCACAGGTAAGTAGAGATTTAGTAGAGTTTGCCTTTTCATAATAATTGGAAAAAGCGTAAAAAAGCACTTAAGTACGGAAGATGACGTCCTCTAGGTTTTTATCTCTGCACTCCTCCAGACGAGTAGTCAAGGGAAGATGTTCATACATCTTCCCGAGCTGAGAAAACGTCGTATTCCCATTGGAAGGGTCTTTTTCAGCAAGACTTGCCATATCCCCTGAAGTTACTTTCTATGGGGGTACCTCAAGCCCCGTGTTTTTATTCAGAAGCTAGGTGCCCTTGAACAGCTTTCTACAGCTATCACCCCTGAAATTCGTACGATTTCGGCCAACATGTTATAAGGTGTATGGACAACTTTACTCGTCTGGAGTGCAGAGATAGAAACGGTAATCACCTAGCGGACGTTATCTTGGGTACTTAATTGCTTTCTTTATGTTTTTTTCAAATTATTATGAAATGGCAAACTCTATCAAATCTGCTAAAAAAACAAAAATTTGATTTCATAGAAAAATGACTGAGTCCTGATTTTTCTAAAAAATCATACATCCCTGCCGGACCCTGTACTTTGTGTATTGTAAACACAATTCGAACACCTCACAGAGAGTAATGGCCGCTGTTTCATCCCTTCTCTTACCCCATTTGAACCATGCTACTCTGAGCTCAAAATATTGCTTTTTAAGTTAGATATTTAAGAGTCTAGGACTTTCAGAATCCCCGAATCTGCCTTTTGCAGTGGAATTGGAAGAGTTTTTTATTAAATTTTCTTGCGTGTCGATACCAATAATCTACATAGATGCCCTGGTTATTTTGGTAAGATAGGTATAAATAGCAACAATAAAAGATCAATGCTATTGTTGCGTTAATATGAGTTAATGAAAACTTGAATACTTATTAATAGGTACAATTACCAATGCGTGTTCACGTACACTAACATTCTAGGCTGGTATTAAAAATCAATTATCGAATGAAATAAAAATAGACCAGAGCAATGACAGAAACAATAATTTATGGTTTATACCTACATTATGAAATATCAGGTGACATTATTTGCGATGCTACTACTTAATAGTTGCAGTCCAGCAGTCATTTACGTAAATTCAATAATAAAATTTTTTGTTGTATATACAGGGTGACGCATTAATTTGGCAAGCTCGATATATCCGTTATCATACAAGATATCAAAAAGAAATTTGCGAAAATGGCAGACAGTCTTAAGCTTAACATTTTAAAATTATTTTCAGATATACAGCATGTTCCATAAAGGGAACACCCTATACATTATTTCAGATTTAGATTAAGCTCACTGGGTGTGAGGCCCCAATATACAATTTCATCACATTATACTGCGTGTTTCAGAAGTTATGGTAAATTTTATATGCATCTCATTGTGAGTTCGAGGTCTTGTATACTGCAAATGACATAGTCTGAATTTTTTCTTTTACAAGCATAGATTTTTCATATTAGCCCACTTTTATAGTAAAGTGACATTTTTTCAAAATTGTCAAAACTGAATACAGGATTGGTCAAAACTAAAATAAATTAATTTCTCAATTACTTTAAATGGATCAGCCTGTATTTTATATCATAAAAAGAAAGAATAGTTCAGTTATTTTCATTTTTATGAAACATTTTCAAGTATTTTTAAAAAATAAGATTTTTTGAAATTATTTCAATATAACAAGTTAGTCATGGAAAAATGACAGTTAATGTTTAAAACAACTCCAAAATACAAACATTTATAACTTACACTAATGATTAACATTTAATCAATTAACCCAACTCTTTACAATGTAGTATAATAAATGTTCAAAATACAATACGCCAATACAAAACTGCAGGCGTTCTTGAAGCGATTGTCTTACGTTTCTTAACATTTCTTAATTAATACTCGAGTATGCTCCCTTTATTCTGTTTTTCATATCACCTCCTATAGTTGGCAGTGTTTGCTGTAGAAAGTTTCTTCTTACATATCACCACATGAAGAAGTCAATTATAGTGAACTCCGGTGATCGAGCTAGTCACTGAATTGGTTCCCCTCTCCTTGTCCATCTTTCAAGGAAATGGTCGTGTATTAACCTAGTGTGAAGTAACGCAGCTCCATCGTGCAGAGGCCACATCCTTTGACGAACGTTTAGGGGAACATTTTCCAATAACAACGGTAAATGATTTTATAAAAGTTTAAATAAACTTGACCATTCACTCGTCCTTCCAAAAAATGTGGTCTGATTACATAATCTTCTAGCTAGTAATGAAGACTTAAGACTGTCTTACTGTCATTTTTCCACTATTAACTCGTTATATTAAAATAATTTCTAAAAATCACTTTAATAAAAAGATTTGAAAATATTAGAAATTAATGACTTTTTGTGTAGGGAGTGCTTAATAAAAATAAAGGTAATTAAACTATTCTTTCTTTTTATGATATAAAATAATTGAGAATTTAATGTAGGTATTTGAATTTTGACTCACCCTGTATTCAGTTTTGACAATTTTGAAGAAACGTCACTTTGTTATAAAAATGGACAAATATCAAAAATCTATGTTTGTAAAAGAAGAACTTCAGACTGTGCTGTTTGCAGTATACGAGACTGTGAACCTGCAGTGATTTGCATATAAAATTGACTTCTGAACTTCTGAAACACGCCGTATAATTTCATGAAATTGTATATTGCAAGTGTAAGGTATGAGCTTAACCTAAATCCGAAATAACATACAGGCAGTTCCATTTAAGAAAACGTATGTACCCCTAACTTCATAAACCTTTCTGACTATTGTATTATGATCCATTCTAACTATATGTCCATACCAATTCAGTGCTTTTCTACTGCTTTTTCTCAATTCTTATTTCTTCCATCTGTACTCTGTCCCATTCTATTTTTCTCTCCGTCATTTTCCGTAGGAATTTCATTTCTGCTGCTATGATTCTCCCTTCATGTTTCTTTTGAACTATACGTGATTCGCTTGACGGCTGCGCGGAGTAAGTTATCCATTTTTGCCTGCTCCAATCTGTTATATCCAATCACCATTTGTTATTGCACCGATTTTATTCTTATATTCTTTATCAATCGGTCCATTAACATTATGAACAGCAGTGGAGTTAAGCTATCGTTTGCTTTATTCCCTTATTCATTTCGAATTTATTTGACGTCTCCATTTATTTGTACTACACCATAATATACAGACTTTCTATTACTTCGATTAATTTTCCTCCTTTTTTGGTCCTTTGTCCTTCTTGTACTCAGGCTGTATTTGTTTGGCAGTTGTATATGTCCGTTTTCCCTCTTTTTAACTTCACCAACTCCCATTCCATTATCTCTATTCCAACTTTTTGAATTGCTTCTGTCAATTCTACCTCTTTATATTAATATTACTGTTATATATTTATATTAAGACTTATAGAGGTATGTATATGAAAATATTGCTTAGTTTTTATTGCTTACCGATAACATATTAATTATTGTTCCGGTCCATATTAAACGAATACTTCATTTATGGCTGTAGTTTCGTAGTAATTGTTTAAGTTTTGATTTCAGGAATTTGTATACGGGCATACAGTTTCATACATGCGCTATACTGCTACTACTGTAGGTGTATATTCTCATTAAAATCATTATAAAAGAAATTGAATTTTAAATATGAACTGCTGGTGTATGTTCATCTTTTAATGGTTTCTCAAGGTTATAATAGTGCATCCACTTTAATTGACAGGTTAACAAAGGAGAATAATTCGCTACTTATTTTCCCATAGCAGCTTTTCTCACGATGCCAATTTCAAATTTTGTTTAAATATTACGTGTATTCGCAACAATACCAGCGCGATATTTGCATTAGCAAATTGAATTTCGTCAGCCAAAAGCGAAACACTTTCGAAAAATTCGACTGTCTCTTGTTACCGCAACCCACAGCTTCTCCTACGCCTTCACCTGGTCACTTTAAACGCAATACCCATCAAATTATTACTAATGGTAACAGGCGTGAATCGCAAATCGTGAACGACCCGCGACGTGACGTTACACGATCGCGGAAGCAGAAGAGCGGTGAATAAGGAAAGAAACAAAACTTCCGAGAGCGACTGCGTTCGCATCTCAAATACATTCTTCGCCTGGGCCCAGCGGCGGGACAACTTTCTACACTTCACTCACACACCTATGCACTCACAAACACACGGGGATATGAGAAGTAAGGCTCGAGACGGTTCTGTGAAGGCTCTTCTCTTCGCACATTAGACGAACGGCTTCTTCGTCTTCCTCTAGCTTCTTCAGAAAGGACCCCTTCCCTGCATCGTCTTTCGGAAAAGTAGACTTCTTGGGCCGCGGTGGTCGTTCATCGCGTTCAGTCATCATTTATTGTCGAAAGCGACAATGGTACGACGTGCCAGTGGATGCTAACAGATCCAGGTGTCGTATCCTCAGAATTTCTTTGACGTAATAGTACTAGATGTGAGGAAGGTGTTCTGTTTATCTATTTTTGTTGCTGTTGTTGTTCAGTGAGCGACCTCTTTAGTGCGCCCCATTTTCTTCTGGCAAGGAGAATGATGTTTCTGAAAGCTGTAAGTTTCAATTTGACATACAATATATAATTTATAGGTAGTTTTAAATTTGTTAATTTCTTGATCAATTTTTAGATCTTTAAATTGAACAACTTCTAATTTTTAAACTAAAACTAGATGTCGTTTTACATTTACCAATAAGCAGAAGTTGAAGTCCAAAATATAGAATAGGTTAATATTTTTTTGTAATGTTAGGGGTGGCACCTCTTTGCTGTCCCAGGCATATTATTTTTGATGCGGTGTTGACGGTATATAATGTGCGCTTGTAGCAAGTTACTATATAAAACAAAACATTTACTGCAGAATAACGTACTTTCTGAACAGGAAAAAATAACCACTACGCATAAATTATCAAATATATAGAATGTAGAAATGCTAGATGCAGACACTATTACAACAGAGATGCAACGTCAATTATTTCAGAATACTAATGACAAAAATTACTACTACATTGAAGATAAGTTGAAGCAAACATGAAACATGTGCTAAGTACATCAAATCAAGTTCTTGAAATTAATCTATTTCTCGACAGATGTAAAACAGTTGCCTATCATCTAAAACTTGAAGATAACTTGAACTAGAAATTGCACTTAAAATTGAACTAGAAATGGACAAGTGTAAAACTCTGTATTGATACCAAGATCTCCAAGTTCTAATTATTGATCAAGAAATTGATAAATGTAAAACCAGCTTAAGTGATTTATCTGGTGACTTATTTCCTTTGGCTAATGAATATGGACGCATTCAATAAATGCATACGTCATATTGTAAACGACTAAAATATACTCTGTAAAACAAAATAGGGCTCATTCTTTCCTGCTTTGTGTAGAAATTGATAGATTCTATGTAGCATGATTTTATAGATATTTTACTAAATATTTTGAAGCAAGTGCAATTTAATTACCCTTTAATTAATCCTTGTACACTATGAGAAACGTCTCTAAAAAATTCTATTAGTGAGGATCAAGTAACTACCCTAAATATTTTGATTTTAGGGGCACACTTTAAAGGACTTGCTAGTTAATATCTGTACCAGAGCAGCACAGATGTATGTCCAAAACTAAAATATTTAAGAAATGTTAATTAATGACTTGGTATCTGTGATCTTACGTATAAAGTAATTCTTCTAAATAAATATAACCAACTCCTAACTTTCTTCTTAACTTTGCAGTCTATAGATGGGACATACGTTAACTAATATTCCTCAAACGCCCACAAAAAGTTCTGCCACCCCAGCGCAGATATATTTCCTCTTGATTTCCAAACCGTTTACATTCAATCACATCAATTCATCCTCGATTTCATTAAATAATTTGGAAAAGATTATTCACTCCCGTTCGAAGAACCAATAGGCGCTAATGACGTTAAGCCATCAAAACCGTAGCTGTTTCTATACCTTTTATTATTTTTTGTTATTTCATTGTAACTAATTTTTACTGGTCCCATTGACAATTACTTAGTATTAATAAGCCGATCGTTGCACGATGATTAACGATTAAGTAGTATATAAGATAGAGGTTAAAAAGCGGGAAAAAGTAATGTTTGATAGTGGCGTTCTAAGAACAGGATTGTTCTCGTAGTGCTACGCAAGACATTATATTTTTTCCTTTGTGGTTTTCTGCTGAGAATGGCAACTTAGTTGCAGAAATGCGTATTCAGAGTTCTTTACTCAACAAGGTGGTAAGGGGTATTTTTTATTAGTTCTTGATTCACCAAAACTCTTTTTATTCTATCAAATTCTTTTCCTATTATTTTTATTTGGATTGAATCGATTTATATAATCTTATTAATAAGCTAACTTTTTCATTACATATTGAACATGTGCGATGTAATTTTAGAATTATATTTGATGGGAATATATTTTATTCTTTTGCGGACTCACCATTTGTTCGCCTGCGCGATAGGGCGTTTCCCTTTGTCCATGGATGGCAAGTTTTTGGGTTGCCTGGTCGATTCACTACTCTTGTGTGAAAACCATATTTCCGAGCTGTGTTCTAAGCTCCCTTCCTTAATTTATGCGTTAAGCAAACTTGGAGACTGTGCTGTTTTCGATACTTTTGCTGATGTTCTATGCATATATTTCATCTTGTCTACATTATACATCTACAAGACAGTGATACATGTTAAAAGAATAGTCACTTATATCTTGGAAATGAAAGAAACTACCAAACTAGACATCGTCATCTTTATATACCATCCAAACACCTTACATCTCTTTTCGAGAAATCACCAATGTATAGCTTTGCCACATTGTACAACAATTTTCCGTTGCATATAAGAAAGGTCAATAATTTAAAGGAATTTACGTTGTAAGAATTGTTTAATTAATAAGTGTTACTATTTTTACCAGGAATTTTTAGGCTAACTAGAAGTGCCTGGGGCTAGCTACCGTCTTACTTTAATATGGGATACGATTGTGACATTTATTTCATTTTTATTTGACAAAGCTGATATCAAATCATTCAATGACGAATAAGCCATGTTATTATTATTGTCTAGTAGCATGAAAAGACATTATCATGCTTTCATATCACTGTTTTCTCCAATACTTCAAAACAAAATGTAGAACTACTAATAACAGTAATAACATTAAATGGAAATCAATATCCATTATTCTTTTATCCATGACATTTATACACATAATTTAGTATTTATACAGAAAGCGCGAGCTATTTGACTGATAAAGAGGCGGCATCCTAAAAAGACGCCTCAGAAACAGGGTTAACATATAAATAAATTACCAGACAAATACAGAGTGTACAATCTCCACCGTCTGGGGTTAGTATACAAAGGTCCCTGGATTGGTTAGAAACTAGTTCATAGCTAGGTCGTAGATTGGTTGTTTCGGATTTTGTTTGTAATCTGTCTTCGGGCCATTTGTCATTCGTGTTCACCGCCGTTATTATGATTTCTGATTCGTTCTTGTATTTAAGAAATATTAACTAGTTTATAACCAATCTAGGAACCTTTTTGATACCAACTTCAGACAGTTGAGATTGATCTCTGTGTATTGTCCGAAAT
This sequence comes from Osmoderma eremita, assembly GCA_031763485.1. Taxonomy (NCBI): domain Eukaryota; kingdom Metazoa; phylum Arthropoda; class Insecta; order Coleoptera; family Scarabaeidae; genus Osmoderma; species Osmoderma eremita. Next base: position 155,600 of record JARFOC010000718.1, on the reverse strand, counting down.
GAAAGATCTTTTCATCGTTACGTACTTGATGCAATAGTTGTCTTATTAGAAAACCAATATTTTGGGAAAATTGTATTATATCGTTCGTAACTCTGGTAAATAACAGCTTCCTATATTACCACGATTTGTTTGTTTTGTTCTCGACAAAACATTTTCATATCAATGAAAAGCTACGATTTCAGCCCATTATTTAATTTAAAATTGTGTACTTCAGTGATTTGGACAAAATCCATATCGAAATAATGGATTTCGGCGGTATTAGTGCAAAAAAATCCAAAACGACATAAAGTTGGCAAATGTAAATAATTGCATAACAAAGCTGTGATATAGACATCACAGCTTGATCTACGTTTCATTCAAAAGATGAAGTATATAAAAAATATATTTAAAAACTTATATAAATATACGTCTGAGATCACACAACGCGTCTGATTGTATAGTCCAGGTATCCCTCACGTACAGACAGTTGTTTCGGACTGATGTAGTACTCATCAGTGCACGTCGGAGGAATGCCTGTCGCTCGTTCATTACTCCGTATCGTTAACCAAACGTTAGCACATGTCTTTAAGGAAAATCCCAGAGACATCTAACGCCCAGCCGCGGATTCATGGCGTAATCTCAAATTCATTGCCATTTTCGACAATTTATTCAAAACAATTTGACAAGAATCTCTGCCAAAAGTGTCCTTTTACTGTTCGCCTAAAATTTCACTTTTTGCTTTATAAAATGTTCCAAATAAGTTATAGACTGTGCTATCTTTACTCAATTGAACATGATATTTAAACAATAGTGTTTATTTTTCTAAAAACTTACAATTACTCCAAATAAAACTACAAAATTACATGGAAAAATACTTTTCATCATAAATATCTGGCCTATTATTGTTTCACCAAATTCTACTTGCATTAGCCGTAAGACTTCTCGGTTATTATGCAAACATAAAAAGCATCCTATTGTTAGAAGAATCCTGCCTTTTCCTAGAATTTTACGAAATTGATTGGCAATTAACACGTACAAAACTTGTGAACGTGGAATTGTTCAGAATAGATGTAATATAGTATAACCATAAAAAGGAATATCAAAAAGCAATATTAGTATTACGTTTCTCATATGCGTCAACACCAAACATAATTAATAGCATTAATGGCCAAGTGCAGGCAATTAATTAAAGTGCAGGCAATTAAATTATAATTTATTTAAGTTGCATACATCAAAAAAGGTATATTGCACTTATTTTAATTAGTATCAATATTTTTGACAACCAAAGCTTTTAATATGATGCAATAGAAGCAACAGGATTTTGAATTGTTATGATTACAGTAGTAATAAATTATATTTATCTGATCGTCGTCAATAACTTTGTACATCATAATTCCGATTAATCCCAAAATTATACAGAAGGATGTAAAGAATATACTATACATACAAGGAGAAACCGATTAATCTGGTATTAGGCAACCACGATTTAAGTGGTCGACTATACGAAGACGAGAAATGCCCGTCTGCCCGTCACACGTGACTCCGATCCCATTCATGCGCATTAAAATCAAGGAGGTTTAACAGTGTAATTCATACTATATACAGACATTATATTGCCGACAAAGTTGATTTTGTCAAAATAAACAAAAATTCTAAGTAGAAACTATGTTGTTGTATTAAAACCAAATAAACCATTACTTTTATACGAAGCTATAAAACAATGCCGATGTAGCCAGCTAATAACTGCTCTAAATTTGTAAATAAGAAACAAATAAACAATAATTCTTAATAAAAAAAAGCATTATATAAGGTCTAATAGTTTTATTCATTTTTAAATTAACCGAAGTTGCCGTGGTCTCCAAAGCTCGAACCGTATTTTGTATTTTTGGATGTCAGTACATTATAGTTTAACATTTCCCATGAAAATATCTTGTAACAAAAACGTGAAAAGTTCCCAAAGATATCCATTTTCAACGAACATTTATAGATTAATTAAGAGCCAACTAACTATATTTATACATCTTTCTCTGAAAAATGCTTCTAGAAACTCTAAATAAATACCTTTTCTGGAAATGTTGAGAAAACTAATAATTTCTTTAGAACTAATAAGATGCCTGCATTACTTTTGATATCAAAAATATTTATTAAAATCACTAATTATAAAGAAATCGACCATTACAAGAGATAATAACTACGTCTGAAATGTTGGCCTTTTTTGGAAACTAATTTTCACTTTTCTTCATTAATATACTTCCTAATATTGACAATAGCCTACCCATATCGGTATTACTTTCCAATCAATTATCACAACCCAATGTAACACGCTGTGTTCATATTTGTACAGCATATGGCGCATCACCTGTATGCAATTATTTGAAAGGTATTCGTCGACACGGGAATACCTCACTTTCGGTTGTTTATACGGAATATATGATCTGACCTCCTAGTCAATATCCTGCATGTGCGATAATCAGTAAAGTATTTAGGCTGAACACAGAACAAAAGAGAGTATAAATGTTGATCATTCCCGGCATTTATAGCGAGATGCATGTACGCATAACCACCTCATTGGTGAGTAATGTATATATTTAAACTTTCTTTCAATTAGTATTCCATGGAGTGCATTTTGTAGAAACTCTTTTGGGAAAAGAAAAGTTAAAATAAATGGATTTGTTTATTGCCATAATATTACACACGCGTAGTAGACGTATAAACGAAGTAATAATATTACTTGAATAAATAAAATTGCATTAAAACAAACTAAAAGCTCGGAGCCGGTAAAAGTATACTTCATAATAGCATATTACACAACCACGCCAAACCAGCAACGAAAAAAGTTAAAAAGTGGTCTGGTGAGGAGGATACCTCCAAGGTTTTACCTTAACTAGGTACAGATGTTAACAATTAATCCAACACTTTTTTCGTTTGTAAGTCCTTTGAGGATGGCAGCTTTGTTGTAGGAATACATATTTAGAATCAGTCACTCATTAAGACGGTAAATGTATTAATTGATTTAGTTCTACTAAACAAGTCGCCGGATAATATTATTTTATATTGATATAAATACCCTATGAAACAAATCATTTAGTACGTATTTTAGCGTTTCCTTTCTTAGTTAAGCTTTTATTAAAAAAACGAGGTGTCAAAGGTTATATTAGAAAAGGAATATGTATGCAACCGACCGACTAACTTGAAATTTCCCAGGCAACTATTAGTTGCTCATTTAATAATAATTTGCTCTACGGGCCGTGAAGGTCTAGGGCTAATAAAATACTAATATTAGGAACTTTCTTCAAGTGCTCTACGAACTACATTTCTCCATTTTCCTCTATTCCCTACCATCTCCTTCCAATCTCTTATTTTCATTTTTTTAGATCTTCTTCCACTTTATTCATCCAACTCTCTCTTTGTCTCCCCTTTCTCCTTTTCCCTATAGGTTTTCTGGTAACGGCTAACTCTGCGTAGTATCTCTACATGCCCCAGCGATCTTATTCTTTGGGCTTTAGCAAACGCTACGATATTGGGGCTTTCATACACTTCTTCTACTTCTAGGTTTGTGCGTCTTCTCCATGCTTCCTCGATTCTTATTCTTTTCTATAGAGCACGCGGCATTTTCCATTCCCATCTTTTTATCTGCTCCTCTTCCACCGTATTCAGGCCTCACAGGCATATGTAGCAGTACGTCTTACGTTTTTTCTTGACACATATTTTGATTTCATGACACTCTTCATGCTTTCGTATTTCCTTTTGCAATTCTTGCCTGGATTGCTTGTTCTTCACGCCTATTTTCTCTACTTCCAAGTAGACAAATTTACTTAATTTCTCGAAAACATATTTTTTGTGCTTTTTTTGCGCTCGCCACCAGATCATTTTCTCCTACCAAGGGTTTTTTCTATTTTTCCCATAAGCATGTATTTCGTTTTATTTTGATTTATCGATCGAATTTCCTTGCCTCCTGTTCTAGTCTGTTTGTAATTTTCCGTAGTTCGTTTTTTGATCTTGTGATTATTATTAGGTCATCTGCGAACCCTATAGCGGTGTTCATTAATAAATATGGTTCCCGTGGTCTTTATTTTGCTATTCTTTATTATTATTTCTAATCTCAGGTTGAAGAGTGTCATTGATAGAGGATTCCCTTGCCTCAACCCTCTTCTTACTTCAAATTCTCTTGATTTGCGTCCATTCCATAATATTTTGTTCTTTGTATTGTCTAGAGTCATTTCCACCAATGTTATCTTTAGTTATAACATTGAACATTCATTTCGCTCCTATTTATTCTGTCGTACGCTTGTTTGAAATCTATGTATAGTGTGTGCAGTTCAGTTTTGTGCTCATAATTAGTAGTTTGAATGCTTTTAGTGTGAATATTAGATCTGTCATAATCATATTACTTCTAAAGCCCGCTTGTTACTCCCCTAGAATATTCTCGGTGTACGCATTTAGCCTTCTTCTTATTAAATAACATAGCAGCTGTCCAGCAGTGCAATGCCTCTGTAGTTCTCATCACACAGTGATGCATCTCCTCTCTTATGTGTTGGGCATATTAACGCATTTAGCCATTCAGTCGGCATTTGCTCTTTCATCAATATTAGTTTTATCGTTTCAGTAAGTTTCTCCTGTAATTTTTCCCCTCCCATTTTTAGCATTTCCGATGTTATATTACTTTCTCCCGGTTTTTTTATTATTCTTTATGGGTTTTATTACTTTTTTTACTTTTTCATATGATGGCTCTTACTGCTGCCCTCTTCCTGTAAGCATTGATCCTCTTGTCCTTCGGTTTTCCCATAGCTTAGTAACTTCTTATAAGTAGTACCTCTATGTTTCCAGTATTTCACATTGTCCTGCCATTAATGCGCCTTCGTTACTTTTTAAGCAGCTTTTCCTGCAACAGTATCCTTTCCCTATTGTCTTTGTTTCCTGAATAATAAGAATTTACTTTCCTTGTTTTGGAACTTTTCTTCTATTTCTTTCAATCTTACTTAATTGTATTGTCGTCTTTTCCTTCTACATATACTTACTCTTTAGTTCTTTTCTTTTTTCTTTGTAGTTCAATACATTCCTCTCATTTCTATTTGTTAATAGCATTATACTTAGCTTTTTCTTTTCTTGTGCCGTCCTTTCCTACTCTTCATCATACCAGTCCTTTATTTTCGTTTGTTTTGTTTTCGGTGGTATTGCTAATTTATTTTGTAAATTTAGATAAGTACTTAGACTATTTATAACTGTTTATTAGTGTTTTATTATTACGCTTATCAAAACCCATATGAATGATTTCGTAATAAAACCTGCCTAGTTAATGATTGCGAGTTTCTCAAAATCTACTACAAGGAACGCAATGAATACACGTAATAGACGTTCGCGAAGTAACGGATCCCAATTTTTCAATTGTAGCTTGTAGAAACTTCCCGCAGCGGAGGTGCTCGTTTAGGAAAACTCGTACTTGTACATACTTACAAGATATCGTCTTGTTCATATGTTTTCACATACCATCGGCGTGTATTGAATCCTGCATTAGAGATTGCTAATATATACGACAACAGTTCGATGCGGAATCCGTGATCGCAATGTTGATTAACCGTCGCTAAATGGCAGTGGAAACTTCGAGCCGTCCCACATGCTGGTGGTACTTTCTTATTGCTCGATAAGTACCACGTATTTATATACATACATCGATAAATACAGACACACACACATGCAGAAACATATTCTGCATATAGGTACGCGAGAGGCATGAATAAGAACAGTTTTATTTATAAAATTAGCGCTCAATCGTTCACACACATACATAAAATAAAAACAGATTACGCAGTACTGTCCACGTTAGGTTGCTTTATGGGACATTTATGTACGTATGTATATTGGGGAAAAACATCTATGTAATCTCAAAATGGTAAAATTATTTGACTGGTGCTAATCACGCAATATTTCTGCTTTCAAATAGTTAAGCTAAGAGGAGCATTTAGCACTAGAGTCTGTTAAAAAAAACAATCTTATGGGACTCTTAAGGCTCCCATAAGGCCCCCATACACTTCGGGTTTTTCATCAGTTTCATCGTCGATCAAAACGTACGAAAAACCGAAGTATATGGGTGAAAATCGACGGTTTTTCTTGACGGACAAAATATCTGCCAGATCCTGATGTTTTATATATCAGTTATATTAAATAATAAAAAATATATACTGATATTTAGAATATTTTTATATTTTACTTAATGAATATTATTTGGTTTACTTTATGTATTATTCAATTTGAAACTCTAAGAACTTAATTGTTATTTGAGCTAACAGCGGTCGAGGCGTCGTATCATTGAAAATTATTACTTTTCTCGCTTTAGAAGCCATTGTTTACTCCATTTCGACCTCTTTCTTTTCTTTTTGAACTTAACAGCAGACGCTACAACTGACACCAAAGTAGTGCGATCCATTACCTCACACAAACGGTTAAAACTGATAAATGTGTATGAGGACCCTGAAGGCCCCCATACACTTCGGTTTTCTTCATCGGTTTTAACCGACGTGCAAAACCGAGGGTTAAACCCGATAACCAATTTCCCCGCACAGTTCGTGCCAAAATTCATCAGTTTTAACCGTTTGTGAGAGGTGATGGAACACATTCATTTATTGTCATTGGCGGCGGCGTTAGCTGTTAAGTTCAAAAAGAAATAGAAGAGGTCGAAATGGAATAAACAATAGCTTCTAAAGCGTCCGTTTTGAGTGACGGTCAGGACCGGCCGGTCAAAACCGATGAAAAAACCGAAATGTATGGGGATCTTATGGAGGCCTTCACACTATTTGTATCCCTTTCTGGCTGCAGAATTAACATGTATAACTATCGCACTGAGTACTGGGCCATGTTTAATATTTTCAAAATATTTTAATAGTGAAATTAGCTACGTCATTTACCACCTTGCGTCTCGATATATTTAATATTTATTTAGATGATTCATTGAAGTTACAGGTGTGCAACGTATTGGCGTACGCAGATAATTTCAGGTCATACTGTGCAATCATCTGTCCATCTGATTGTTCTGCAAAATAATCTTAATTTAATTGCTACTTATTACTTAATTGCTACTTATACCAATAGCCTTATGGCTATTGGTATAGTCTTGCATACTGACGGATATACATGGATAATTTGCGGATATCCGCCGAATTTGTGCGGATGCGGATAGTTTTTACTATTAGGCATACGGATACGGATTGGACGCGGATAAAGTGCGCAGAATTGCGGATACATCCGTGTCCACACCTAGTCACTTTTAGTCGTGTTATGTCGGTTATCGCTAGTAGTTAGTAGTAGATTAAACGGCAGTTATTTTATTCAGTCGTGGTATATTTAAGTCTTAAATTCAAGTTTTAAATTATAAATTAACATATAAATAAATTTCCCACACAAGTCATTTTTAACGGGTTTTCGTATATTATGTATTGCATTTTTTAGAAATAAACACTATAGTGCAAGGCAATATCATTCATAAACACCACAAACAGAAGGGGTCCTAGATTGGATCCTTGCGGTACACCTGACGTAGGATTTGATCATACACTACGAAACTCAACGTATTGCGTTCTACAAGGTGTGACTGAAGCAAACCTGGTGAAACTCCTAATCTTCGCAACTTATCAATCGGAATGCCATGGTCGATCTGATCAAAGGCCTTCTGAAAATCAGTATAGATAACGTCCACTTGACCTCGGCTATCTAAAAACTATATATATATATTGCGTGAAGCAACTTAAGTTAGTAATAGTGGAACCTTTGTTAACTAAACCATGCTGTGCAAAAAAGATGTCTTAAAGTAAGTGATAAATATCGTTGTACAAGACGGCTTCAAATATTATATTTTTTATACAAAATTGATATGGGTCTATAATTTTCATCGTTAAAACGATGACGCTTTTTTTTAACTGGACAAAGCCTTGGAATTTTCCATACTCTTGAAAAAGTATGTTGCTTTAAAATATAGTTAAGTAAATGATAACGTGGTTGAACAAAAGCTGCTGAACAAACACGAAGCAAAAAACTTGATACATTGTCAGGAATAAAGTGTCTTTAGATTTGCGTAACGCAAGTAGAATTTCCTTTTCTGTAATATGGAACACATAAATATTTGTAGAGTTGGCAGGATCTGAACTGTTTATCGGGAGAGTATTTGGCGGAAGATATGTACCTATTATTTAAAAAATCTGCAAGCCCGCCTACTATTTGTGAAAGTCTATCTAATGATGTGATACCGTACTTCATGGCACCTAGTATTTTTACGTTTAGAGTTAATGTAAGACCACAGTTTCTTCGGTTCTCGAAATATGTAAAGTTTGTTGCACATCAGAAATGTAAGATGCATAAACTTTTTGAATTAAAAGTAAGTGTTTAAATTTTTCATGGTAAAATTCAGTTTTATATTTTTTAAAGTTACTATGTGCAGTATCTGCAGTTTATCCCGTAAACAGTGGATAATAGTTCTGTCATACCAAGGGGGATACAAACTTTTGGAATCTTCTTTTGCGTATATCGGCACTGTATTATGAAATATACAATGTAAAATATCATAGAAGCACATATTATGAACACTCATACCAATTGAAACAGGTGTCCAATTCATGTGTGATAGCAAGTATGCTATCACACACATATATCTAAACTTTAAAGCCGTCTATAAGTAATGTATTTCATCAAGCAGCGATGTCATATCGCGGATGTCAATCGCAATCTCCCGAAAGCACTCGTGCTGGTGCGCTGGTGGGGTGCATGGAATAGTAGGAGTTGTCGTAGTAGCAGTAGCTTAGTATGCTCGTAACAGCGATGATTTGCGCATACCATTTATGTTGACGTTACTCAAGCGTCTTTTACTTTGAGAGTTTTCTTTTTCTGAATTTATAAATTTAATTTACAACATTATTTTCTCTTTATTTACATTATTACTTTAGAAATCCATTAAATTAAATTCATTGTTTTGGTTTCTTTGACAAAATTTTATAATAGAATGATTTTCACTACCGAGGAAAGGGTCCAGATAATTAAATGGTATTACTCTGGTAATACAGCAGAGAAAGTGGTCCGTCGTTTTATATTTTCGTTTATTTCGTTATATTAGTTTTTCATTCACTTCAATGCCGAATGTGACCTGGTATCCTATTTACGATAATATTTCAGCTTCTATGGAAATGCCCTTTCTATTTTTTACATTATTATTATTAAATTTTTAGTTTGATGTTGCGCATTAAAAGCGTGTACCTAATGCATTACTGTCTCTAAATATAGTATTGTCCATTTTTGGTTTCCTTGTGCATTTTAAAACACTACGCAAAAATGCAATCGCAATTTATTTGCGTAATATCTCGCATTTTTCACGTTATTAATATGCCTTGCGTTTTCTTCGACAAGCACGCAGCCTCCATACAGCGCTTGTTGGATACTGGCCTCATTTGCCGTACTAGCAGTATATACATACGTATAAGTATAACGGTGTGGCAACTATGTCGGTATTTTACATTGCTAGTAGAATTCAAGCTCTGTCGTGGGCAACAGGGTATATGTATAATTGTATAGTAATACATCAGTGGAAAATTAACCTTATTGAAATTATATTCATAGGTGTTAGTGTTTCCGCGAAAACAGCATTCGCGTGGCATGGGGTATTCATATGTTCAAAGTGGAGTGATGCCTATCTTCTAAGACTAAGGGCGACTCCTTTCTTTCGACAGAACAACTTAAATTCGAAAGCACTAAATCAAGTAGTCGATCGTTTGCGTTTACTATATTATTAAAATGCTTAGGTCACAAAAATGCTGGTAATTAGCAAGTTTTAAATAGTCAACTATTTGTGCATTATAAAATGGTACATTAAAGTCCTCGAAAATAATTAAGTTCCTATCAATTGCTAAATTAGTGCGCTCAATTACAAACAAATACTCTTGATATACTTCAACAGATAAAGATTACAGGAATATAAACAACAATTACATAAAGTCTAGTTCTAAAGTACTATTTTGCAGTCCACAACCTCAATCAGATTAATAGAGTTTCTAACATCATTTAAATAAAGGATATGACAACTCACGGAATCATTAACAGCAATAAGTACGCCACCTACCTGAAACATAGTGTAATTGTGAGGATGCCGCGTATGTACTTGATCTTAATATTCCTCTCTTCATTAGCAAGGCTTCCATTAAGCTGTTGTTTTACCTTCTTATAAACAGTTATTCGACGAAGAGTTTCTATCAAATGAATTGAAATGTTTATTTTGGTGTAAAAAAAACAAATACACTAGATTGAGAATTGTGGTTACAATATTTGTTACATCAGTAAGTAAGTCGTGGTGAATTTATTTTGTAATGAACGTGTCAAAATGATTCGGGTCCAAATATATTTAGATTAACAATAAACTTATTGGCCACATATCTGTAAATTTTTAAGTAAAGTTCCTGGAAAACGATATCTATTAACTTTAATAATCTTGTACTAGTTGTTTTTAATATAAAATTAATAACGTATGGCCCTTATCGAATTAATGAGCTATAGCCTTATTAACTATGATGTAATGTATTCGCTAATATTCTGTTCTAATTTTACTATTACTGGCAACTTATATCGAAACAACAATGGCTATCAATATGAGAAAGTAGCACGCCCTAAATAATGTTACATTATATAAATCTGTGCAGGCTCTTTTAGAATATCCATCAATATTATTCCACATTCAGAAAAATTAATGCTCACTATCCATTTAAAACAAAGCAATAACAGTACATACGCATTACTACTAAATATAAAATTACTGCCAATAAAAATAAATAAATATTATTTAAAAACAAAATATTGGAGACATTTATTTCTGTCTTAACTAGAGCTAGTATCTAAATAGTAAAGAATCACTTACCCTTGCATGTAATGTATGTACACATACATAGTTCTTGGTTTGTGTTACAGTTAGCCCACTAATCTTGTTTCATTGATTCGGTTTCCACTAGTCATGTCTCCTTCTACTAAATAAGAAGCCACTATTATCAGGGCTGAACCTAATAATTAAAATAAAAACCAAAATCAATGTATGGCAAATAATACCTCAATAATTATGTAATAATGAGATGGTTGTCAATACTATTCAAATCTGCTAAATTTAAATTTAAATATTTTACAGAAATGTTAAACATTTTCTTAGAGATTTATTTTTAATTATCACGCATTTTGTCACATCCATACGTGCTAATTTAAGCCGGATGAATTACAAATTTAAAAATCTACTTTTCAAAAATTGTGAATGTTTTTTATAGTATACTAACACCCACTTTAACTTTCCAGGCAATCGTATGTTGCTTAATAGCAACAGCAATAGCTGCAGATGATAGTAAACCGAAGAAGAAGGACCCCAGAGGAAAAAGGAATTTGGAATACAATCTATCCCATCGCCACTATCACAATCCCAATTTTAGATCGGAAAGACGTATATCGCTGGGTCCGCATTTAACAAGATATCCATCATTTTTTCCAGGCAGACAGCTTAACTATCACAAAGGTAGACCGCAATCTTTACCTCCTCCACCCTACGCAGTACAAATGGAACCTTTAGTGCAGTATTCACAAAGAGATCCGTTATACAATCCTAACTTACTTCACGTGCCACATGTTAATCAAAACGATTTAGCCAAAAATGAAGATTTACTGTCTGACAGTAACCACGGATCTGAAAGTGTGTACGGGCCACCGAAGCACGTCATCGAAAGACCAATATACATAAAGGAACCTGAACCAATTATCGAGATTATCATAAAGGAATCGAACGTTACTTACCCTCCAATAGAAGTTCCCATAACTCCAGCGCCCAAGAAAAAGGAACAGGTACAAGTTTTCTACGTAAAATACAAAAAGAATCCCCATGGAAAAGGTAAAGATAGCATTATATATGAGAAGCCGGTTGCTGCAATTTCACCTCCGATCAAAGACGAAGAAGAAGAAGATCATCATTATGAGGAATACAAGCAGTCGGAGTTTATAACTTCTCCACCACCACTAAGCACTACACTCAGAGCTATAATCAAGCCGGAATCGGAGACGTTCCACGCGAATAAGGGGATACATATTACTTTTGGAAAAGGACACACACAAGAACAGCTGCACGATGATTTAAATGAGGAATCAGCACCTGAACCGGCCGTATCCTTACCACAGGGAAGAGAATTTAGTGGACGCGCTCCATTTCTCAATGGACATGAAAGCTTTGAGGCAGATGCTCGTCGAATTTCACAATCGTATAGACCTTTAAATCACTCTCCGCCGCCGCCACCACCAACCTCTACATATTTCCCTCAATTCGGCAGAAAAATTATTCCATCTCAAATACCTCCTCCGTCGAGGAATTCTCCACCACCATCTTTCCCCAGTCGACATCCCCCAAATAGTAGGAACCCGCCTATTTCCTTTTCGCATTTTTCCAGACCCTCTCATAGTCAGCCACCTCCTGGCTCGATTTCATTCAGGCAGCCGGTACCATACCAACCTTTCGATCACATTAAACCGCAAGATAAACCAGTTCAATTCCCCAGAACCCATACGCATTTTCCTGTTCGTCAACAACTACCATTAAGCGATTCACCAACGGTGTTTAATCAGCACCACCTCCAGCAAAATCGTCCAGCTGAACACTTTAGCCAACCATTGCCGACAGTGCTAAGTCAACAGCAAGAACTACGAGCACAGCAAGAATTCCGACATCAGCCGATATTAACTCAGTCTAATTTACAACAGCCGCCTAGCATACAGCAACATCAACAATTCCATCAGCAACAAATACCAAATCAACACAATTTTGTAAGGCAACAGCAACAGTTGCAAGAGGAACTCAGGCAGCATGAGCAAATTAAGCAACAGCAGCTCCAATTGCAACAACACCAACTAAATAATCAGCAATTTGCCTCTCAAGCACCCTTCGTGCCCCCTGGTGGTGAATTAATAGAATCTGTCCCGAAATATGAACAGCATTTTTCAGTGGGGGCTAATGGTAAATTACAACCCCAAGATTCTAAACAACCTCTGCACGTGACAGAAGTTCCACGCCGGGAGCAAAATCGACAATTTGCCTCATCCAATGAGTTTAAAGTCCAAACACAGCAACAGTTTCAACAGCCTTCAGCCCCAAAGAAGGAACAATCTGCAGTTCAGATACAACCCAGTCAGGAAACTGAAAAAATAAAATCACAGTCTAACTTCGAAGAATCCAGAAGCCCCCATGCCCAAACTGAACGCCATAATAACCAGTTAGAACAGATTCAGAGGCAAAATCAACAAATTGAGCAGCTTGAAAGACAGAGACAAGAAATTGAGCAGATTCAGAGGCAAAATCAACAAATTGCATTCCAAAGGCAACAACAATTACAACAGTATCAACATCAATTCAATCCTCACATATTCACTCAGAATCACCAACAATCTCCTGTATATGTTAACAATAATCCATCTTCATCTTCAACAACACCATCTCCGACTACTACAACCGCTAAATTACCAGAAACAACTACTAAAGATCCCAAAGAATTAAATCTACAACTTCCTGACGAAGTACCTGACGATTTGCGACAACAATTGCTGTCTTCGGGAATACTGAATAACGCGGACATATCCGTCTTGGATTACGACAAAGTGGGAGATATCCCTCTTTCAGCTTTACCACCAGATCAGTTGGCAAACTTTTTCGGGGCAGGTGGAGCACAACAAATAGCGTCTGGGAGTGCTCCCATTCCAACAGTTGTTAGACCAGACTCCACCAGTACGGATCTAGAAACTGAAGCTTCCGAGAATGTCGAAGTTAAAGCTAAAACCCCCGCTGTAGAAATGAAAGTTGTACATTATGATCCAGAAACTGAAGAAGGAAAACGACTTCAGGATTCTTATGTTAAGGATGGCGCAACGCAGACGGACCCTGTAGAATTAAGCGATAGCAGTTACAACAGATATCTACCGCTAAAAGTTAGCGGGGCACAATTTCCCATACCCGACATTCCTGAATTGAAAGGAAAGAAAATCAATAGCGTCGTGGTATTGGCACCAGTGGATTATAAATTCCAAGGGGGTACTCGAGTGACTCGTGAGGCGGACGCTAAATTTGAAGGCATAAAATTCCCTAACGGTTCCCCTCTAAAGCAGTTAATAGACGAGCCGTCCAAAGAGAATTTCGACAAGTTCTTAGAAAGTGAAAGTAAGACCTCAGCTGACCAACAGGCTGTAATCTTATTGGTAACTGGGTAAGTTATATTAAGATTTTAGTAATACTAAAGTGAATGGAAACTTGAATTTTCCATTAAACAAACTCTATGATATAATAGTAGTATATTCTAGATAGCCAAATTGTGTACAATTAAGCTTTGTATACGAGGTGTGTAAATTAAGTGATGAGATTGACAACGTAGCGTTATATGGCATTATATGGCAACACGGGAAGCACGGGACATGTATTGAAAATAATGAAATTTTTCTGGAACGTGTCATTACTGGTAATGACAGTTGGGTGTTCGAGTATGACTCGGAAATAAAACGCCAGAGCATGGAATGGCACACTTCAGGCTCTCCAAAGCCGAAGACAGCAACAATGAGCAAATCAAAGATCAAGATCATTTGTAGAACACACTACGAGAACCGGGTTCACGGAGAAAACGACAACGGACAACCAAATGACTTGATCGAGGTCAAACTTGCACTGAACGCGTATTACATGTCCACTTGTTGCCTCTCAATGTCCCGTGCTTCCCGTGTTGCCATATCAAACGTTACGTTCACGTCCCATTACCTACTTAATTTACACACCTCGTATATTCTATCGCGTTACTCATTTTTATTATAAATTTTTTATTATAGTTATTATAAATTGTTTATTTTATTATCAATTTTGTCTTTAAAAAATGCAATTATTATCATTTCTACTCGTTTACATCCCAAAATTACATAAAAATCTTTAATTTTAAACCGTTGTACTTAGAATTATGTGTGAGTGTAATGATTTCGTTAGTTGATAATCTAACCAATCCATTCAACGAAACTAATGATAGCTGTGGTTTAATAGCGTGGTAACAGCCATTTAATTTTATGATATATAAAAAGTATATAAATTGAAAAAGAGAACTGAAAATTGTAATATTTTAGAAAAATAGTAATAGGTAAACCGACTTCTAGGTCATCCCTTGTATTAATACATACTTTTGGCGTATAAAAGATAAAAGTGCGGGTATTTTGGACTTTTAGAATATTAAGTAAACACTTAACTATCTACGTAAATAGAAAATATGCGGTAAAGGGGTGACCATTAAAATTGTTTCATCGTTTATTTTAAAAATATGGTCAAGTTCTCTACACTTAAAATATTTTAGGTCGATCGAAGATGCAAAGGAAGGTCGTGAAATTTTCATGTACGATATCGGCAGTAGAACAGTCAGCAAATTAAACGGAGAATTGTCCTCGGCGTTTGTGGACGCAGCAGAAGCTAACACAGATGACACTACGGTAGCAGCTTCCAATTTAGTAGAAGTGCGAGTTCCATCACCCCAGAACGTCCACACCGATAGAGTTGATAACATACCATCAGATCTGGAGCACTCCCCATCTGAGATAGCGGAAAGCAAAATTCGCATAATAGACCCCATGGAAACGGAACTGGAAGCAGAAACATCAGAACAATTAGAAAGGTTCGTGGATGTATCCGGACAGGATTTGCAATCTACGAACGACAGACAATTAATCAAAAATGAAGTGGAAAATTAACAGTAGATATCAGTTGTATTCTGAGGAAAATGAGAATTTCGAAATGTGGACATAATGAATATTGATTCTGCGAAATATTTTTAAAAATTCATTCAAACTAATGAAAATATGAGTGCTCGTTATTTATACGTTTTTAAAGACTCGGGTAAAGAAATAAAAGACTTTATTTAATCGTTTGGGAAGTGAAATTTCCATTTTACAGACATTTCTGTTTTTATTAGAATTTTCGGGTTTCAATAGTACAGCACTTCCCACCAATACGAATGTACAGTGTATAGAGTCTTAATATTGTATGTATGATGTATATTCTTTTTTTAATTTTGTAATAAATTTTCTAAGCTAAAGCACAATTAGTTTATTTCAAATATGAGATAACGTTTCATTAAAATGAAAGCGTGTTGATGTACATCTTTGTTGTATATAGCTACCTTCCTATGATTGCTACAATCCAACAAATAGCTCCAACTAAAAACGAATTGTTAACGCTGTGACATCGTAGTTTTTATCGTTTCAATGTATAAGTTTCACAGTGGTGCATATTTTCGATATGTGGCCCATGAGGAGAGTCTACACATTTTTTACGAGGGGGCGGGGCCACAAATTAAAGTTCCTACATTGATGTAGGAACTGGAACTTTGATTTCTGCCCCCGCCCCCTCGCAAAAAATGTGTAGACTTTCCTCATGGGCCTCATATCGAAAATAGAAATTTCATATAGATTTCTTAATTAAAAACTTATAAGCTTTTCAGATATTGTTATACCTATAATTAAAAATTAGTGATATTTCTGGGCAATACATTTTAAATCAAAATAATGATAAAAGTAATATTTATTTCTTAATAAACATAAATATTTTAAGTATGTATACATCAGTAAAAAAAGAATAAATGCTTTAATATTTTAATTTAAATATTAAATATGCAAAATAAATGTGTGAGGAGTGTTGCGATACAGTATGTTTAGTATAATAAGACCGTATTTACAATTTTTATTATTCGTTAGATATACCTAAATTAACAACAAACAGGAAATAAAATGTAAAACAAAAAAAATACAAAAACAAATAGTAGCTAGGTATCTACTATTGTAAATGGTATATCTATTTTATAAATGCGGTGAATTGTTTTCCGTGTTTTCATACGGGCAAAATCTTATATTAAATAGGGAGCCATATTGGCAGCCGTTATAGACTCAATTGAAAGTATTAATAAGCTATCTAACTCAAGTGATACTGTTTCCCAAGTCATTTTTTATTACTTATAACCAGTGATCTAGTCTCTATGGTTACCACCGCAGCGCTGAGGTGTGACGTAACCATAGAAAGG
The DNA here is from genome assembly GCA_031763485.1 of Osmoderma eremita. Taxonomy (NCBI): domain Eukaryota; kingdom Metazoa; phylum Arthropoda; class Insecta; order Coleoptera; family Scarabaeidae; genus Osmoderma; species Osmoderma eremita. The sequence continues at coordinate 138,543 of JARFOC010000718.1, read as the reverse complement.
TATTTGTGAATACATGGCTCGCATTTTAGTCTAAAATATTAGTTTCCTTTGTTATTATTTTGAAGAACGGCTGAGAGGGGGTGCCAGTCGGCGACTGAGGCCTTTGTCGCAACCCATTCGAATTTATCATCGAAAAACGAAATTTCAAAATCGCATTTTGTTTTCAAACACATTTGTAATACTGTCAGTGAGTATCGGTGGTAACGAGTCTATGCGTATTCTTTTCTATAATTAGCTCTATGCTGTCACAAAACGTTATTTTTAAAGAAAAAAATGGTATCCGGCAAACAATGTTTGTAATTAAACCTATCCGCCTATCGTTGGTTGCTGCAAAATGATCGATCACACATTCATAGAACTATGTATTCCTTTTTAGTGACTTAATTAATTCTTTATTTAACAATAATGGACAAATTACTTGGCCGGGTTTCTAAGATTCTTCCAAGGAATTTGAGGAAGAAATTTGAAAAAATACAGTGTAAAGTTTTACATCAGCTGTGTCGCCTAGAATGTTTTGGGTCGGAGTATATAACTTTTAATTAATTTTCAAATTTATCCTATTGGAAGAAATTTGAATAAACGTTACACAAATCAGAATTTCTTTTCGTATAAAAAAAATTTTGTTCTATCAAGGAGGTCAAGAATACCAAATTTATCTAGATCTTCAATTCGGATTTTGATCTGCATTCCTGTTATCTAAAATTTCATAGTATAGGCGCTTAAAAATTGAACTACAAACAGTCGTTTGTGTAGATTTTGTTTTTTATCGCTGGAAGCCGTATTGTTTGTGTGGTTATATATCGGCATATATCTTACTAAATATTTACTCAACTTCTAATGGTAAATACATACAACCTCACTAGCAGAGATATAGTAAGGATAGATGGGGCACTTAACGTTAAAATTAAAAACAGGCATTGACAGTTTCGATTAACGTATTCCTAAAGGTTTTATTTACAACTGGAATTAACCTTTTCGCTTACCTGACGAAATACAACACACTGTTCGGATTACTACTCCCGCACAAAATAATAATTAATTCGGGACACGTCAATCTTTGCAAACGAAATATACGATAATAATTATAAATAGTAATTCAACAAGTATACGCACAAACTAAAAACCCAAAGAATTACTAACAACTAAAGGAATTATATTATAAATTTAAAACACTCTATGCAGAGTTCTAGAATTTTACTCTCAGAGCCCTCTATTGGTCGAGTAACCGGTATGGTTACTCATACTATAGCGCCCCCCTCCCTACTCACAAACGAGTAGCGACCCCAACGTTTCTGAACACCACTCCATATTTCAAGTTTCATGTCATTTTTCCTAACCTAGAAAATGTCAGCGCTGACGTCATTTGTTGTAAACTAATTATTGCCCAATTAATAAAACATGAACAATGAAAAGACAACGGTGAGTGAATACTTACACACTCGTAGCGTTTTTACTACTATGTATGTCTTTTAGACACCGACGAGATGAATATGAGTATAGAAAATTAAGTGGCAAATACAGCGATGAGAGTGACGATGATGAGCTGGAATTATTTCCAAGAAAAACATATAAAGAACCACCAACGGTGGAAAAAGTTATTGACGAAGGTGACACACTACAGTCACTGGCAATAAGATATGGTTGTTCTGTAAGTTTTTTTAAATTCAATTTCTAATGTTATCCTCAGAAATTATTGCATTCATGTTATACTTATTTCTACACCCTAAACATATTTTTAGGTAGCTGAATTAAAACAATTAAATCATATTTTCAATGATAATGAAATATATGCAAAAGGGATTGTCAAGGTACCGGAACGACCATTTAGTGTGATTTTAGCTGGTGTACACAATAGTGGTAGTGCCTCTCCAAATGCGAGGGCTGCCAAGAAAACAGTTGAAAACCTAGATTTATTAGAAGATAAGCTGAACAACAGTATATTAAGCCAGTTACCAAGTACAAGTAAGAGTGAAAATTTCAACGAAGTAATATTTAATAGCACTTTAGTGAGCAAACCCAATGATCTCGAATATGAAGATAATCAAGGTCAAGTAGAGGCTGAAGAAGTAACTTTATTACTTAAGCCTTCATCTGATCTGACTCCAGAGGTTGTATCGACACCTACATGTAGTAGAAGCGATATTTTATGGGTATTAATTATATTAACGGTAATTGTGATAGTTGCTGTGACCCTGATCATTTTCTTCTACAGAGATGATAATTTAGAACATCTACATAATAACACGGTCACAGTTTCTAATATTGTGTAGAAATTAGCAATAATCTGCCTGTGTTGTGATAACAATTTTCCTTCCTTTTGAACAATAGTTATCTTTATACCTAATTTTAAGATCTAACTTGCACAACAACAATGTGCATATGTATATAAAAAAAAGATTTTAGATAATTTTGTGACAAATTTTTAACAAATGTAAATAAATAATAAAGTATTTAGCTATTTTTATATACATGTACTCTTATTATCTGGACGTAAATAAAAAAATCTCATTATTTTGTTTCTGGAGTTTTTAGATTAAATCAAAATTTCAATTCAATTTTACTTTTTATCGCATGTTCTAATTTCTTGCGCAAATGTGTAAGTAAAAAAAAATGTGTACATAAAAATTAAATTTAGCAACAAAGGCTATTCAAGTGAAATAAAAGAATCATACCGTTTAAGGTAAAAGCAAGATCCTAGGTATATTTAAATAATTACATTATACTACAAACATTTTAATGGGTCATAATTTATAAAATTATACTAATTGAGTTTCACAAATATCAAATACAAGCGTTTCTTATATAAAAAAGCTTTGATAATAAAAACAGATAACTACAAAGTAAGCTCCTTCATTTGCGATACATAGCGCAGCTCTGCACTAATTTTTCTGTTCTGTGAAGGTTTTTTTATTATGTATGAACATTCTGCATTATTAATTTTACACCAATTTGTAGTTTTCGATAGCTAACGAAAACTTCATGATTTGTTGCAAACGCGTTTAAGTGTTATTTATTTATATTGTAAGATGAAACGATTATTAGACATTAAATTAATGTCCTGCACAGTAGGAAAACTGTTTCCTTCACTACTGCGCTAAGGGGTATATAATAACTTTGAACAGTAACTGTCATAGACCTCAGACTCACATGTTATGTGAGAAGGTTGACCATAAACATGGACATTTTGAATATACCTACTTTAAAGAAAGTCGCTACAAATATTGATACTCGACTTTCAGTCTGATGTAACCGTTATATTATAGAATGTGATTTATTCCAAAAACTACTTTCTTATTCTTCGACGTTTCCTTATTTTATTTCAAAGCTCTGTGATTGATTAAATAAGTTAGAGCTTATTTTTTCAATTTATATTAAATTCACTATAAGGCATATGTAATAACATCTATTTAATATAGTAGTGAAAATATATACCTACCACTGTAATGTAGGAATCAGGTGAAACAGTTGTCAGCCCTGCTCAGCAAACTGTTTAACAAACACATATGACAGTCACAGTAGATAAAATCCCCTAAATGGAATACGAAACGGTGAACCGCTGTTAGATAAAGACGTTGCCCCATAGACAAACACACACCCCTCACTGGCGAGTGTAGCATCTTTCTCTATCTTTTTATAAGTTCGATAACGTGTCCTTGCCTTATTTCTGTGTGAAAGGTCAATTCCTGCAAATATCTTGGGAGATAAGTAAATCCATCGTAAATATATCCCCGTTTTGATGTTATCCATCTATTGAATCGGCAAAACCTCTCTTAAGTTTCAAACGGTGTTAGCTACATTATCATTAGCGAACATTATCGTAAACTGCGCAAGGATAAACAACATTGCGTCAGTTTATGAGCATGCCTTGTATATTTGTACACCAGGAGAAAAACATAACCGGGCAGCCCAGAGAAAAAATATACGCCATACACGTAGCTACAACCAAGCGGCCGTTGTTAGTGGGGAATGAATTCGCATATCTACTTTAAATTGCACTCACTTGTTCATCGGCATTCCAGCAAATGGGAAGATTGCATCCAAATAAAAAGACGTAAAAAAACTTCAAACCTTTGAATAATAATATACACACATTATATTTTGCTTGTAACTGATCCGACTTGTAGAACCCAAAGACTTATAATTTCATAAATGTATCTAATAGATAGTCTGATATTCAACTCCAAATTTTATGTTTTTACCAAGCATTTTTAATAAGAAATATTTACTCTTAATAATACCTACATAAACAACGGACCACCATTCTGCATGAGAGCAGATGGGAGTCTGCGACTCCCAGCAACCTTCGCCAAGTTGTAGGGCTTTTAATTGGCCACTGCAAACTAAATAAACACATGCACTGCATAGGGCTAGCTGATAGCCCCCTCTGCCGTGCATGCTATATTGAAGACGAGACGCCGGAGCACCTGTGCAACTGCCCGGCACTCACCCAAATTAGAAACTCCGTCCTGGGGGAATCCTTGCCCAGTGTGGGCAATTTTGGTGGCGCCTCTACTGCCGCGCTGCTCGAGTCCGTCCTGAGGTTGGGGTGGCTCGGGTAGGCGGTGGGGGAGCGACGCCGCCTGGGGGGGAGGGGAGGTAGCACAAAGGGCCCGGTAAGGGTGGCTCAAGTGCGTGTGGTTGTACCACCCTCCACAAGCTTGCAATCCACATTCACCTACATAAAAATATATTCTTTATTATGTAGGAATTTATATACGAATTATCGAATGTATATCAGTGGGCTGAAAATTATAGGAACTGGACCGAAGAAAATTGGAAGAACATCCTTTGGACTGATGAATCCAAGTTCGAAGTGTCTGGTCAGAAACACAGACTTTTTGTCAGGCGCACGAGAGACGAAAGACGACGCAAACGCGCAGCGTCGTTCCCACAGGAAAGCACGGTGGTGGTTCAGTGATGGTTTAGGAGTTTCAGCAGTGCGGGGACCGAAGATCTTTTAAAAATTGACGGCATTATGCGCAAAGCAAATTATAAACGCATACTCGAAAAGAACGCTGTCACATCGGGACTGCGGTTAATTGGGGAGAATTTCGTGTTTGTGCACGATAAAGACCCTAAGCATACGTCACGTATCTGTAAAGATTATCCTTCTTCTCAAGCAGAAGAGAACGTTTTGCAGATCATGCGCTGACCCCTGTAGAGTCCGAATGTGAAGCCCATCGAATTACTGTGGTATAAACGGGACAGACGGATACGAAGAATCTGTCCATCGTCGAAAGAACTCTTATAGCGGCTTCTCCAGGGAAACTCTCTAGAAATTATCTCACGCTGCTGCGGGCAGTACTAAAAGCCAAAGGAGGATATTTTGATGAACAGAAAGTATAATTTTATTAGAAAGTTCTTTTTTCCATTATTTGTTTGTTTGTGTTTCTAGCAATAAACTTTTATTTTCTATTGCATCTTTGTCGTTTTTATTTAAGTTTGCAGGAATTTACTAGCTGTCCTAACTTTAATGGCCGGTAGTGTATATTTAGTCATCAATCGGGTTGCACTCACATTCTATAACCAGAAAATCTTAACATCAGATTGCTTGATCTTTAATTAAAAGAGATATATTTTTATACTTTATTGAATATAATACAGAACTAAATAGATGACAAAATCAAAACTAAAACTAGAAAAATATTTGGTTGGTTCATGCAGTTTTAATCATGGAACAATTATTGTGATTATAGGATTTGTACTGCTTTGTTCCCTGACAATATATTACACAATATTATGATGCTGTTAGTATTATTAGTACGTAGTACTGTACATTGCAAGAAGTATGTAAAAAGTAATGAACTATAATAATAAAGACACATTGCTACAAAGGTAAACTTAATGTATAATAATAATAATAATAATAATCTATAAACTTACGATAGGTATATGCTTTAAAAGAAACACTTCTATTATTTTTTTAATGAACAAACATTATAATTCTTATTGTCATTATATCCATATGTATTCCTTATAGATATTACTATAATATGCAAAACAATCTTAAATAACACATACACTAGAAAAATATAGATATACGCCTTATCTTCGTTTATGTATGTAGATATTACATATATATAGATAAAATAATGAGCAAAAGACACAATATAAAATGCACAAGTATATTTGCGGTATAAGCTGAACGAATAATGAAGTCTACTTTAATTGGAATCTTGATTATAATGCCCAAAACGGAGATACGAAGAGATACCAGTGAATAATAAGTATAATATTGGAATGTAATGATAAAAAACTAAATCAAAATTAAAATGATGAAAGTAACCTTATTTACTAGTTTATTATATGTAGAATAAAAAATAATTCGATATTCTTGTTTTTTTCTTAATTGTTTCTTTAATATATATATAAATGGTGATATAATATGTCTTCTCTTAATATACATAACGTTCTGGTCCGCACATCCACTAGTAATTATTACTGCGTTCAGAGTTGTTGTGTACACTGCAATAGAAAAGAAGTGAATTAGTTGGTTTTTCCTTTCCGTAGAGAATTCCTTAATACACAATTTAAAATTAAATTATTACAGTATCAATGCTATCTAACGCCAGCACAGTGGCAGCTGATCTAATTCAACATTTTGCATTTTTTCATGATCAATGGGAATATCGAACATATACAGGCCGAGTTTTTAGGTCTAAGACACAATTTGGCAGACGATATGTTCTTAAGCGATTATAAGGGAAAAAAATGTTATATGAACATAGGTTGCTTCTTTTTCTCTTTGAACCAAAAGAAGCAACCTATTTCCCTTAATATATGTATATTTTCGCATATTCCTGCCCATATACAAAGGCATGATTTCCGTAGCACGGCTGATGACAGCAAATGACCAATTTTCCGACATTTCGTGATTTGCGTTTAGAATATACGATTATATAAATAAATACATATGTAGGAAACGATTTGTTTTTGCTTTAAAAATTCGCAGAAACTAATTGGATGTTAATAGCAGAGACTTCTCAGACACAATTACCAGCTGCGTTACGGAAACCATAGCCTTATTTTAGTTACAAATCATACACTTTGTACATTGCATATATTTTGATATTACATTGGTTATATACTATAACTATATATTACATACAAGAAGACAGTCAAAATGGTTATAGCAAATATTACATAAATACATGTATGGTCAATGGTTAGTACCATACGCGACCCACAGATGACGCCAATAGTCGTTTTTTTAGACAACCGAATGAAATAACACTACTGATACCTTGGTAACATACAGACAGTCCACTAAATGCAATTTAGTGGAAGTCCGAAAAGGAGGCAAACGGCTTGCTTTGCTTCCCTGTCAGCAGTCACTAGCTCTCTCAAAAGCAGTGAATTTATGCGCAACGTTGTCAACAATTTCTATGATTTTTTACCTATTTATATTAATACATGTACAGTATATAAGTAACTATTTTTAATGTACCCCACAGATGCTTCTTATTCCTAGCCCTTCTTCGAAATGCCTCCAGAGTTCAAACGAAAGGTTCGTACCTATATCGTGCATCTACATAAAATTCATTACGACGGAAACTGACAACATTGTACCGTACTCGGACTACGTTACGAGCGAATAGTGGCGACATCCAGTGGAATTTTTATAAATCATTCTAGTCGCCATATATAGTGGATAGTCTGGTATAGTTATTTTGTCTGTGGTAATATCTGTATTTAGCCGTCTAAAGCACCACCCTTAGGGATATCTGTGGGTCGTGTATCGTGGACTATGCATGTTTATATAATATTAGGTTATAGTAACTATTAAACTGTGTCTCGTATTCCTCATTTTGATTGTCCGCAAGTGTACAAGTTTTACAGAAATTTAAGTATCTTTTTGTTTGGCAATCTTTTCACTAAGAATATTAGTGTACAAATAATTGATTAAATGTAAATATAACATCAAACTATTGAGCCGAGTCCGTAATAAGCTTGCCTGTTTGGTCTCGGAAGCGGATATTGGGAAGTTTTATGGGATGATTAGTGATTTTTTGTTACCAAATATAGAACAACAAAATCACTAGTCTTCCACATAACGCAACCTGGTTAGTAGTAGTAAAGTAGTAGTAGTAGAAAAATAGCCAGGCAGATAGTTGAAGATTCCGTACACCATTTGTTAATTCTTCGTCAATCCACCAAATGGCAGCGAAATGGAATGGTAAGAAATGCAGTAAGGAACAACAAATACATATTCGTGAGCAAAAAGTATTGAGACCAGCGTTTTAACATACAGTCTCTAGTGCTGTTATCGATAACCTTCGGCTTAGTTCACAATGTACGCATCACAAAGCTCCAAAACGAGTGCGCAGAATGCCATTGCTTCTCATTTTGTTGACAGCCGAAATAAAAATAAACGCGAAAATAAAAATGGAGATATAGAAAGTGTGCAATATTTACCATTATTGTTGTTGCATTATAGACATGGACAAAATAATAATAAAAATAAACGCAGAAGGTGGTGGAAGTTGATGGGCGATAGAGCAATCTCAATACATATTACGTCATGACAATGTCAACGGAGAATACGCGAACTAAAGTCATGAGTGGCGGAGCTGATTACCTGCACCTATCGGCTTTAATCAGCGGTAAAATTTGGCTGAACCTTATAAGTTAACTATGAAAACTGGCATGAAAAAGCCACTTATTAATATAAACTGAATAATAGTAATATCAAATAACACAAAACAAGCTAAAAATTCGACCGATTTAACAAATTTAGACGCAGACGCTATTTTGAATTTTGACAGATAATTGTGCCGACGCCGCTGAAGCCAAAGCGTAGACACCCCAGCGTCGAAAACGAATATAACGTAATATGTATTTCTTATGTTGAGGCTACTCCATCTGTGAATACTAACGGGGAAAAGATTAATATTAGAACTGATCTGTTTGATTCCATTTTTCTGGTGCTAGCCTATACATTATTATACCAATACTATTTTCACAACGTAATGTTTTCGCAAAGTTGGGATTACATATTTTAATTTTATGTTTGTATTGCATTGTCCGTAATGTGCACATAAAATGTAAAAATTACGTATTTCTATTGTGAGGAAGTGCTCACTGTCTTTCTTGTTTCCCATCTTTACGATTTATGTTTATGTTATGTTCGGGTTACGTTTATGTCCATTGCGAATCCTACATAAACCCTGGTTTATGGCATTTCGTCTCAATATCCCTGCTCACCAATGTACAAATACCACCCAATATTTTAGTTACACAGTTATTGCTTATTAAAATGATAATTGAAACCAAAAAGTAAAACTAATATAAAGTATTTCCAATTCGCATTGCGCGGGATACCCGCATTGTTTTCTATATACAATTTTGTCGATGCTGTTTGATGTTAAATGCAAATTGGAAATCGTTTAATATGTGTAAGAGTCTAGCGCAAATTTGAAGTAAAAAAGGTGCTTTGCGACAACAAACAAATTGTAGTCAGTCTGCTAAATGTTAAAAAAAAACATATGTACCTTTGTTGTAGTAAATATTGAGCCATTTGTATTTGATTTGGTAAGCCTGTGATGGTGATGATTCTATCGTTGGATCCAGGCAATGGTTCATCTATTGTGATGCCAGCACCAGAGTCTTGTCTGATTTTTCTGATACGACCACCACCTTTTCCAATTATGGCTCCAGCGAGCTAAAATATAAAAAAGAATAGTTAATGGGTGCTGTATGGTACTCTAAGATTTAAAATTTTACATCTTTTGGAATTGTAACTTGTGTTGTCGTCTTGGGAGACATTCCATTGCCTTGATTATTGCCACCCATGTTCATGCCGCCGCCGCTACCGCCACTGCTCATTATCGGCGGCGGGTTCATGATGCTGGAGTTTCCATTCATCGACCCTCCACCCCATCCATTGTTCCTCTGGTTTTCAAAGGGCCCGCCGCCATTCAATCCTCTAGGAGGGGCATTGAAGTTCCCACGCGATTGAGGAGGAGGAGGTCCGCCCATACTGCGGTCATGAAATCTATGCAAAAAGTGTAAGTTGTGAAGTAGCAAGTTTATTTAGCCAAATATAGTGGACAAAGTTTTATTTTTACAATTCGACGGTTTTATGGTAACCGATAGATTTTATTATTAATAAAAATGAGAAAAAAAAAGGATAAACCACAATAAAATAGTTCAGGTATCTCTTACTATAACATCTAACGCATACCCTCTTTTAAACGTCAATGGAACTCCTACCCGCGCCAAATATTTAGGCCTCCATATGTGTGGATCGACAACTAACCAAATAAACCGAAAACAACTATACCTCAAACTTAGATAAGTGTATTTGCCCATGAAAGTAAATTCAAGTTAAGCACCCAGAACAAATGTATGTACAAATCAATGGTGAAGTCTATTTTATCATTGGAACTCAACTTTCTGGACGCGGCAACAAGAATAAAAATCATACAAAAATTCCAGCCCAAACAATGTGAATAGATAAGAATTTAACCAATCGTATACAGGGTGACGCATTAGTGTTATCGTATAAGATATCAAAATAAGTTATTTGGAAAATAGTAGACAGTTTTAAACTTAACATTAAAAAAATATGTTTATATATACAGGCTGTTCGTATCACCAGGGTAAACCGAACATACGTTTTCTTAAATGGAATTCTATATTATTTCAGATTTAGATTAAACTCATGCCTTTTCCACTTCCAATGTACAATTTCGTCGACTTATACGGCGTGTTTCAGAAGTTATGATCAATTTTATATGTAAATCGGCGTGAGTTCAAGGTCTTGTATACTGCAAACGACAAAGTCTAAAATTGTCTTTTTACATTTTTGATATTGGCCCAGTTTTGTAGAGAATGTCGAATGTCGATTCTTCCAAAATTTTGAAAACTGAATGCAATTCAAAACTTAAATACATTAATGTTTCAATTATTTTAAATAGATCAGCCTATATTTTATATCATAAAGAGAAAGAATAGTTTAAGTACATTCATTTTTATCAAGCACTCTCTATACCTACTTAACACACTAATGCGTCACCTTGTATGTAATGGTTATGGACCGGATGTATAATGAGAAGAAACCTTACCTCAACGTGTTAACCATGCTCAAGGCGAAAAATAATTAAATACCAGAAGCAGAAAAAAAATTATATGGATGCATGCCTCCTGAATATAATATTGACTTTCGGTCTACCGACCTTGCGTGTGTATCTTTAGTTCAATGCATTATTTTGGTATCATAGAGAGCGCCACTTTACCTTGCTTTTGTATGTGACTAGGTTAGATCATATATATTATACACGTTAGTTGTGTTTAAATTTCATTCAATGATTTTATATGGAAAGCTGGAGCCACTGTACTCCCATTTTATGTCATTACGAAAATTAAAAAAACTGGACTACAAAATAGACAATCTTCTGTTAGAAAGCTGCTAGATAAAAGTGCATAATATAAACATATCTGAGCGCACGATGCGATCACGATTGTATGCTGCCGGAATCAAATGTCGCCAAAAAGCCTTGGTTAACACCAAAAATGAAGAAAGTACGCCTGAAATGGGCAAAAAAATCACAGAACCTTTCTAGTTGAAGATTGTAAAAAGGTAAATGGGTAGAAATTTTATCGTTAATAAATCATTTCTTCAAAGTATCCATATACATTATATATATATAATAAATTTTATTTTTGCAGATCACATCCTCTTTGCAACAGGTGATTTTCAGCGATGAATCCCAACTTGAGGCAATGACGGGGTGATAATTTCGTTAGACGAGGAGTTAAGGAACGTTATAGTGATGAAGCTGTACAGAAAAAAATTAAGCACCCACCATCAGTCATTATCTGGTCATGCATAACCGTGAATGGCACCGGACCTCTGTATTTCGTAAATCAACCACAATATAAAAAAAATTGTTCAGACAGTATTTTTGCCTTTATTCCACTCTCTAAATGAAGAAGAAGGGCACCTTCATGCAGGATTGTTTCAAGAACATAACATACCCCTTTTTTCCTGGCCCGCAAACTCGCCTGATCTAAATCCGATCGAAAATGTATGGAGAACGTTAAAAAAGTTTTCGTACTCATCCCCGAACCCAACAACAGCAGTTCTAAAAGCTAATATTCGCAGACATTGTCAAGAGAACGTAAAACTTCAAGAAATAGTGAAAACTTGTGTTTTCAGTATGCCAGATAGAATCAGTGCAGTCATTAAAGCCAAAGGAGGATTAACAAAATATTAATGTAATATCTTTTATAAAGCATAAATAAACATTTTGTATTAGTAATAGTTTTTGTTTTTCTTTTTATTTCTGATGAATTTGAAAAAAAAAATTTAGAAGGTGGCTCTAATTCAATTGCCAGGTACTGTACTCTGCCTAGACACTTTTTCTTTGAATATTAAAGGCTTCAAAAAGTTGGTAGAATTTGGTGATTTATTTTGATCGCAATAAACTAGTGCAAAGATTTAAATTGACAATTATTAGAAATTTTGCTAAAATTTTAACTCCTATAACTGTTAAAATAATAAAGTTATTTCCGCAGTTTTTATCAGATAATTCTTCAATCAGTTGTATAAAAAAAAAGATTTACCCTCCACCCATCGGTCCACGCTGAGCCGGCGGAGGCGGTGGTCCTCTATTATTGGTGTTGAAGCGAGCGCCTCCATCGCGATCTCTGACGGGGGCACTACTGGGAGCACCACCGGGTCCTCCACGTGATCCTCCGCTGCGCCTATCGTTAGAGTTGTTTCCATAGCCGCCGTACTCTTCGGCATAAAAATCGTCGTAGTTATGAGGATCGTACGGACTTACGGGTCCTTTGATAGGATTCTGAAAACAAGAAAAAAGTGAAAATTGTTTATTTTTCAAAGCACGTTACTATTCATTTTAATGCAGCTGTAAGTTTTCTCCATTAATTACATGGTTTTTGCATAATGTTCTATAGAAGAATGGTTAGTGTAAGTAATTAAAAGTCGAAAACCAAACTTCTTTTCACAAAAAAAAGGTATGGTTTAGCTAAAATATTATAAATGTTTATAAATACCAATATGAGACATTAACAATGAAATTAAGAGTAACCCGAGACATAATAATAGCATAAAGATGTTTATATGGGAGGTAATGTAAGTTCTTCTGAATCAGAGCAAGATTATCACTTCTTCAGTCATGAATTCCTGAACCGACTTTCCATGCAAAATTTATTTCTAGATAACAAATGTAATGGAGATACATATCTACGGATTGGTTGTGCTCCAATTGCGTCGTGGTAGAATCGTCTACGTTCCTACACCGTCCCGCTCCGATATATATTGCAATGTTTCAAAATGCAAAGAAAATAATTAATTTCTAACGAATTTTAAATAATAGCTCTCGCAACCAAACAACCCACTTTTGACAGCCATAATGTTAAAATCATACCAACACAACTTCATATTTAGCAAATGCCAAATCTAGTGACATTTCGTCCGCCTAGGATTTTTTCAATTAGAGCGTTGCCAGTTGCATAGATAAGGTGAGTTGTCAACCCGCTTCCTTGACGTTCTATTTAGTATTGATAGTTTTCGTATTTTTTTTAACCATAACCTATCTATATATCTGTCAAACCATATGATATGCTTTGTAATGCGTGACAACCATGTCATGAAAAGATGAAAAGTCAAAAGTCGGTTGTTCAATTGCAAGAGCTATACATTGATCCAACTGGCCGATCACAGGAAACACTACTTTCTTAAAAGTTCTTCAATACTTTTCTCTATTAAATTGAATGGACTAGCCACTTAAGTAGTTACTTTTGGCAATGTTTTGTACATTTATTATTTTATCAGTGCCGTGCGAGAGTATTTGTTGCTGTTTATTTGATTATTTTATTTAGCTATCTGTTTTTATGTTTTACTTCCCAATACTGTCTATCTAACGACACTTAAATATACGAGGTGTGTAAATTAAGTAATGAGACTGAAAACGTAGCGTTTGATATGGCAACACGGGAAGCACGGGACACGGAGATTGTAATACGCGTTCAGTGCAAGTTTGAACTCGATCCAGTCATTTGGTTGTCCGTTGTCGTTTCTTCCGTGAACCTGGTTTTCGTAGTGCGTCCTACAAATGAAAGACATTAATTTCGAGCAACTGTGTGCTATCAGGTTATGCTTCAGACTTGGGCAAAATCCAACAGAAACTTTTGCAAAACTTCAGCAGGCCTACGGAGACAGTGTTTTGTCAAAACGCAAGTTTTCGGTGGTTCAAGGTATTTTCAAAATGAAGGGAGTCGATGGGAGATGTGCCACGCAGCGGAAGGCCTTCAACTGCAAGAACCGATGGCAATGTCGACAAAATCCGCGATCTTGTGAGTTCAGATC
>JARFOC010000718.1:107463-118376 GCA_031763485.1 Osmoderma eremita | reverse complement strand
CCGATTTTCATATTTTCGTCTTTTACGACTCGGCTAATTCCTTTAGTTATTTTATGAAAAGGCAATATTAAGAACTTTTTATTTACTCTTTCACATAAAACATACGAAAATCACTGTATATCTTAAACCTTGTGTATATAGTTATCACACTGACGTGTGATGACTTCACATTGATAAGAATTAATTCCATTTCTATTAATGTCCACGATTTTTTTAACGTATTTGTTTCATTTTCTTTTGAGAACCAATTCAGTGTATTTATTACATTCTAAGGCTCCTGCATGTTTCCCGAAATTTAGTAATTTAAATTTTTTCATTTCGATCGTTCGAAATATATGTTGGCAATAATTATTTCATTGACGTACTCGTTACTTGTCAACTGTCTCTATTGTTTATTAATCCGTTCGTTATTTTTTTCATTTTTCGATGTATGATAACTGTTCTTTTTAGAATACTTTACCATTAAATTGTATGTACTAAGATGTTAAATATTATAATGTTATCTTAATATAAACAAAATAGTACTACACCATTGCCTTATTTTTATAATAAAAGCAACTTTACCGCAAAACTGAGATAATTTAAGTTGGCAATATTTCTAGTGATGTGGTTTTCAGGAATTGCTGCTAGCTCTATACAAAAGTATTTATCAATTAATTAAATGTGTACGCTTTCCTAAGTATAATTATAATTAATGCACATAGAGCACGTAAAACAAAATATACAGCACCTCTACAATTTCGTGTTAGGTTCTCCTTCGGCATGGTTATGCCCGATTCCAATATCCTTGGAACCTATCCCCTATGCGTGTTTCTTAAAAAAATTCTATCTCTCTTGCGTACACTAAATACATTCGACTCCACCATATATATAATATGGACTCCACATAGGGTCGATTTCACCAACATGAACAACGATATCGATGATACGTCGAGGTGCGACAGAGAGACTGTTACCGAAAGTGAAACGGTCCTATGTTCGGATCGCACTATTAATCCGGGTTGAACGTAGTATTTGCGATAGCATCACTTTTGATAGTCTGGCGAAAACGTAACGCTCTAAATTCAATGGTCAGTCGGTTCCTGAATAGATAGATAGATATACACAGTTGTCCCGCAAAGTTTATCAAATTATCAGAAGTGGTAGGGTGTCTGAAGTACAAGTTGTGTCAATCTGTTTGAGATCTTCTTGTTAAACGTAGGACTTCGGGGACGGATTAATGACGATTTAGTGCACCCTGCTAAATGGAAATCCTTCGTCACAGTATGTTTGGGTATAGTTGTGCACATACGATTTGAGTATTTTAATCTAAGCTAATGTACGTAAATGTAAATATATCTTCTATAGGTGCCGAAGAAAAAATTATTCACATGATAACAATGACGTATTCAATTTGTGACGCAGTATTAAAGTGTTATTAAAAAATCAAAATGATCCTCCTATGATCAAAATAATGCAAAGAAAATGACTCAACTTTTCAGGCACAGCCAAGTTCTGACTGGTTTTACCAACGACGTTAGTTGATGCTAACTATGCTATGCTTCAGCCACTTAGCGAACATTTCAACTGTTAACTTAGTCACTATTGAAGACGTTATAAATTCTCAAAGATCAGCTGGATGGTGCTCCAGTACACAGCACTAACGGAGCAACACAGCAGATTAACGAGATATTCTGAACGAATAACTAATAGGTATAGGATCTGAAAAATCATGTTAGGAACACGTTTCGAAATTTAAAGCCTTTTGAAATAAGACCGGCAACTTCACAGGGTGTTCTGTCATATATTAAAACTTGTCTTCGAATGAATGGTAGATAATTAGAACAAAATTTATAGTCTTTAGACCATTAGTCATTAGAATCAGGGCTGTCACTTCTTTAGTACTCCATCTCGATCTTTGTACATTTTTTCTGTTAACTCAATAAATACCTTGTTTTGTTGAAAATTATTGCGAAAAACTGCGTTAATTCTAGAAAAATATGCCATTAAAATACACAATTATTAATAACAGGAAAACGAAAAGAAATAGGTAGGTATATGGAAACCTAATACTAATCGCTGCAGAATTGGCTCCTGTGTATCAGGATGTAAAAATAGTAGTGTTTCATTTAAGAAAATTGAGTTTTAGGACAGTTAAACATAATGAAATTCGACACCATATCACGACCAGACTGTAAATTTTTCAGGTATAATTAGGATATGGTTTGAAAGCCGGAGGATTATACTTTCAAACGATAAATAACCTGAATCCTGGAATTTAAGACTGTCGTTAACACAATCTTTTTAATGAATGGTTACCAAAACCATTTTTTACATAAATTTGAAGATATCTCAAAATCGGCTATATTTAGGTATAGGGAAACCTTAACATTTTGTATGTACGATAATGTTTTGAATCAGAATTTGCAATAAAAATTGTAACATTCCGTTCAAAATGAGAAAATTAATGGCGACTTCCAGAAGTGATGCAAAAGTGAAAGTAATTTACTCTGAAATATCATTTTGGCCTAGGGCAGTGTACTTATTTTCAGAATTTTTTTTATATTCTCCCTCCCCTAAAATATTTTAGTAGGCCGCTCAACTTGGAAGAGCATGTATAAAACGACTTTTCTTACTTTATTTTAATCAAAAGGA
This sequence comes from Osmoderma eremita, assembly GCA_031763485.1. Lineage (NCBI taxonomy): Eukaryota > Metazoa > Arthropoda > Insecta > Coleoptera > Scarabaeidae > Osmoderma > Osmoderma eremita. Next base: position 115,742 of record JARFOC010000718.1, on the reverse strand, counting down.
AAACGTATTATTCTGTTTTAATTACTTTTATCATTACAAATTAAAAAATAAACAATAGCTATCAAGTGCATTGGATAACGCCTCCCGCACAATAAGTTGATTAATTCGGGGCACGTGTTTCGGGAATACCTAGATTCCCATCACCAACCCAAATACCGAAAGAACGTATATATAATTAATCAATTTATTGTGCGGGAGGAGTAATCCGATAGTGTGCCCAAGGACAAGTTAGTAAAAATTTGCTATAAAACAGAACACAAAATAATTAAACAAACAAAACCGATTTATTCAAAAATATCATCAATTTCAAGTCACAGGCATTCTACTAATCCTTCGCGTAAGTCACCAGTTGGTATCGAACTTTTTGTAGCTTTTCAGACATAACGTTTGCAATTGCTTGTCTTATTCAAGCTTCAATATTTACATCTAATCGGGACCCGGGATGTACCCACATAAGACACCTAGAACGTTAGTAGGGTGGTAGATATATCTATTGCGGTTTTACAGAGAAAATAATTTTTAAAGAGAAAACAATATGTCGCAAATGACGACCGCCCATTGAATTTTTGTTGAATTGGTTGTATCGAAAAGTCAAGGAACGGCAACCAATAAATGCTCAGCCGCTCGAGAGTTACCATTTATAAGGGCACAAAAAACAGCATCGAGAAACTGATCAAAATAATGGCCAGAATATGTGAAAGTATTATAACAGAAAATATTGACGAAAATAACTTATAATTTATACGAAATGAAAATATTGTAGATGTAGTTACATGTTTGTTAGTGACATGTATTAATTATTGCCTATGTGTACTTCGGTAATGTTCGTGGAAGGGAAAGCGACGCCTATGTGGCTGAGAGTTGCATTACCGTAGAGTCGATCGGCGATTTATTATTTAATTACTGTTATTTTTCTTATTTAGTAATAGACCGGTAACATAGGTGAATTACAAGACTAGATTACTAATGCTATGAGAACAATATCACCTGAAGTAATGTCAAATGTTGGAATAATGGAAAAGTTTTTGACGATAGAGTAGGTTACTCCTCAGTTGTTACTACTCTCAGTGATAGAAAAAATATTTAAGTTTTCTTTATTCCCATAAAAACACATATTAGTTAATTTTATAAAGAAAATCTATTTCATATCCTTTTTAAGGGACTTTTTTTAAAATTATTTCTCGACATGATAGCATAAAAGTTATCTCATAATTCAATTTTAAGGGCATCTGTAATTTTTTGAAAACATGTTTAAATTATTTGTTGAATAAATTACATGTTTTTATTTCTTTTTTCTTCTCTAGTGGCTCAAAGGAACTAAAATCTCTGAATATGATTGATACTGAAACCATTTTTTAGGTCTCCCATAACATAAGGATTAAAACTGAAAAGCAGGTTTTCAGCAGGACAGCTGCTGCTGCAATGGAGTGTACCCAGTAGCAATACATCAATTGTACAAACATTTTTTTCTATATCTGTATTAGCATCATAGATAGATATTTTATAAGCAAGTTAGCTGTCGCAACGTTATTTTACAGATTATACAGTTGCGTGTTATCTATTGAGTTGAACGGCGTAGCCCCGGTCTTCGTTCAAGTTCGGTTGACAACAGATGCCCTGAACATACTGTATACTTTAAGCAATAAATTGAATATTCGATCTTATTTATATATTATTTAGAATGTAGGGAGGGGAACGAAGTGCAGATTACTAACTTCACATCAGCACACAGAGATCTCCCACAAAACTAAGTTGCTATAGGAAACTTGGCATTATAGGTATGTACATACAGATGTTAATACCGAATGTTTGCCTTCCATATTAGTAGACACTGTTTAAACTAAAATATTTATTCATGAAAAGTAATTATGTATTATTTTTCGTTGTTGGTTTATAAGTACTTTCTAATGGTGATGAAATTGATGTTCGATTACTCATTTCCCGCATTCATTTTAAACAATACGAGCACATTTCCGCTATACAGAAATGCCCAACAAGAAATCAGGATTTCCTTTTACAGAAATGTCACGCATGTTAAATAACGAATGCAGTAGTTTAATAACATTCCACTTGGGGTCGGGTTAAATGATATAGTTAACATTACATAAAATTTTGCATAAATGAAAATATTTCTCCATATATATATATATATATGTACAGGGTGAGGCAGGGAAACATTCCTACTTTCAGTAGGCCATTGTGATGTAAGTTGAGATCGTAGAAGGGTGGGACTAGGCTTAAGTGATGCAGTAGTTCGGGAAGTTTCAATCTGTGATTTGTCAGTTGCCAAAATGGTGTGGTCTATGGAGCAACGTGCTTTTGCCGTTAAAGCTTACTTTTCTCAAAAAAAGAAACTATCGTCTGGGTGAAACGTGCGATGCATACTCGCTATCAAATTCCTCCTCGAAATACAGTGCCCGATCGGAAATTGATTCTGTCTTGGGTGGATAACTTCTGCAGACATGGGAATGTTGTCAATAAAAAAGTTGGCGCACAGAGGATTAGCCGAACACCCGAGAACATAGAACGAGTAATACGGTCTCCTAAGTGTTCTCCTAGGAAGCACGCGATCACCCTCAACCTATCTAGCCGTACTGTACGTCGAATTCTTCACATTGCCCTTCATTTCGATCCATATAAGATGGTCGTTAGTCAAGAACTGTCACAGCAGGATTTTAATAATCGTATACAGACATGTGAAAATTTGATTGAAAATCTGCCTGACGACGCAGTGACTCTTTTCAGCGACGAGGTGCATTTCCATCTTTCCGGTTGCGTTAATAAACAGAACATGTGTTTTTAGAGTGATGTCAACCCTAGGCAGATTCAAGAAAGGCCCTTACATAGTGACAGGGTAACAGTTTGGTGTGCGGTCAGCAGTGAAGACATCGTCGGACACTACCCTTTTGAGGAACATGATCGTGTGGTAACCATCACTTCTGAATGATATGTGGGCATGATCCAAGAATTTTTTGTACCCCATCTCGAACAGTTGGAAATGGGACGTGTGTAGTTCCAACAGGATGGCACCACGGCCCACATAGCCAATAAGTCAATGGCTGTTCTGAGGGAAATTTTCCCCGGACGTTTGATCTCCAGATTCGGTGAAATTTTATGGCCCGCGCGTTCGCCGGATTTAACTCCCCGCGACTACTTCTTCTGGGGCTACCTCAAAGATGAAGTGTGCAAACATGGCCCTAACAGCATACAAGCCTTAAAAGAAGCAATACGCCTGGAAATAGATCGCATATCGGGAGAGATACTTCAGAGGGTGATGTGAAACTTCAATATCCGGCTACAACAATGTATTGATAAGGCAGGCCATCAATTATAAGCTATTTTGTTTAAAACTTAACGAAACAAACTTCCAACATTGCAAACAAAAATTAATTTGTTCTACTTTTTCTAGTTTCTTTTTTATTCACCTTCAAAGTTAAGGATGTTTCCTGCCCCACCCTGTACATATACGTACGGTATGTTGAGAGAGAGAGAGAGAGAGAGAGAGAGAGAGAGAGAGAGAGAGAGAGAGAGAGAGAGAGAGAGAGAGAGAGAGAGAGACGCAAAGGCAGCAGTTCAAGGTCGTTTTATGGCCCCATACATTTATAAATTCACTTTATTTCGATAAAAAATACATATTAGTTTAATCTCGTACAAAACAATAGGATAGAAGATTTCAAACAAAATTTATTTAGTTTCCTTTTTCAGAATTACATTTTTTTAATAACATTGTTTACAATTGAAACATATTTTTGTTGAACTTAGGTAGTTTCATATCTTATACGAACCAGTTAATATTTTAATATTTTGATACACTAATCTGAAACTATCAGGTAACCAAATAAGCTTGTGCGATTTTTGTATAAACTATAGTGCCATGCATATTTTTAAATTGTTGATCGATAGCGTCATCTACTTTAGTATGAATCCTTCTCTTATCGGATACATACATATTTTGTGTAGTTTTGTTTGCTTCCTAGTTTTAAATAATTGAAAAGGTTACCTACCTAATAAAACTTTAATTCGAGGTTGTTTACTCTTTGAGTACAAACTTGGTACCAAAGTTGGAGTGGCGGCGCGACAAATTTATACCGCATTCGGAAATGATGCCGTAAGTGATCGAACAGCACAGAAGTGATTCAAAAAATTTTCTTCGGAAGATCTTAGCTTGACCGATGAAGCACGCTCTGGGAAACCATATTCTGCCGACATTTTGCCAAGTGATTACCACCTTCTTTTGTCTCTTGACAAGTTTATCATACAGTTCAAGACTCGAGTTGATATAAGAAATATAGTCCGTCAATTTTTTGATGCAAAATCCATAGAGTTCTACAATACCGGCGTACAAAAACTGGTGTCACGTTGGCAAAAGGTCATGGAGTGTGATGGTAATTACTTCGATCAATAATAGAGTATTATTGTCTCTTAATAAATATTTATATTTTACCATCAGCACGAACTTATTTGGTTACCTGATACATTATGCATAACATCATCAAATACTTTAGGCGTGTTCTTTCGCATTATAAAAGTGGATCCAAACACGTTTGATTTGTTCACTTGGTGTTCTTTCGTAACAGTGTTTTGTTTGAACTGATCCTGATTAGCAATCCCCTTCCCTCACTGGAACACTGATTTTATGTGATTCGATAAAGCAATCGTGTTTAGTTTCTATTTACGTTTTCATTTTGAGGTTATACGGCTCGTGTACACACGTTATTTTCAAGAAATTGTGAAAAATGAGTAATGTTGCCTTGCATTTTAGGGAGTGGGTAGCACGCATGGGACGGATTACCCACGATGCACACCAGACTGTACAGGAAGTCAAAGTGTAAACATTAAACATTTTATTGTAATAATAAAGCTTTGCAATACAAGTATTCTTATGCTGTAAATTAATAAGGAATCGCTACATGTTTTAGTCATAGGTGGTTAATCCTTGCAAGCTACGTTTCTAGCGGAATATGTATATGTATATGATATGAAATTATCAGCGAAAAAAATAAACCAAAAAGACTAATTTATCATTTCCAGATTATATTTAAGTATGTTATGTATGCATTTTGTATATACCCATTCCGGGCCCTGAACGTTCTCTCCAACGACTGAACGTAAAAACCATCGGTCCTAGTAATAAACCCCTATGCCGACGCGAATAAAGAATAAGGGCCATAAAGCCAAGACCGTCGATAGGGGGGTCGCAAGAAGAAAAGAAAAGAAGGTAGGGCAAGACGAGAAGCGAAATCAGTGGCGTAATGTAATCGCGAAGAATATGGCAGGCTTGGTACTCACACTTTTGATGAGGGTTATGACTTCCCTAATGGTGTCGATGCACTTGGCTGGCTCGCCAACGATCTGGATAATGCGGTCCGTGCTCTGCGGCGCCCAATTCGAGAAAATCTTGATCCTAGCACCCGTTTTCTGCAAAATAAAAAGCGTAATTATATGATATGAAAGAAAAAAAAGGAAATAGAAGATTTGCAATGAATAAAAATAAATCTGACGACACAAAGATCTTAATCATATTATTTGTAACAAATATTCTGAGAGTTCTGCCTAATATTTGGAACTAAATTAAAATACCCTTACTCGTCCAATTAATAAATAAACACGTATTTCGACAACTAAGTTGTGATCCTAAGTAGAAAGTAGAAAAGAAAAAAAGTATTAGACATGATGATGATCTCTTTGGCTAAAGTAAAATCTTAGATTTAAACCAGATTTATTTTTTAAAGAGAAAAGGATTTTAGGAGTTAGTTTTACCATTTCAAGTCACCATATTATTGGAAACTGGATTAAATTAAACCGAAGTAATTTACAGGTATACTGCAATTATTTTCTTAATATTTTTATTTTGTTTCATTATTCAATCTTGCAATATATTTAACACCTTTAATTCGTTATCGTTACTCTTTATACAGTTTTGTTAATTTCTAACCAAATTTATTGTACTTGAATTTACATTTTATTTATATTTTGAATAAATTGTTTTCAATATTTGCTTCTAATATAGATAAATATATAAAAAGAGACTATATAAGAACCCACCAAAAAGGACAAAACAAGTTTAAAAAAGTTAAGGAAAATATTTAAGCTTTTTTTAAAATAATTTTTAGTTTTTTTGGTCCATGTTTTTTTGTTTACTTATTTCGCTCTTTTACGAGTTCCTTAAATAAGATCCTTGTGATAATAATTTCACAGAATATCTGCGGTATCGTAGCGCCATCTAGCGGCAAATGCACAAAGATGCTTTTAGCATTAGTTTAAATTTTAAAAGCGCGCTCTGATTGGCTCCGAATTATTCTTCTTATTCCTAAATGGAATTTTCGTGAACAAAATTTGATTAAATAAGCAGCTGTGTTAAAGGTTAGTTTTAGTTTTTATATTTTACGCTTGACTTAATGTCTTAGAGTATGATTTGTGCAGTTAATCGTTAAAGTTAGTGGACTATTGTGAGAATTGTTGTGCGTGTAATATAAATTTAACTGCTTAATTAATAAGCTGAATTAACGTAATTACAAGTGAGTGTTATTTAAATCTTATTGAACCCAAGTTCGTGTCAGAAAGTTAAATTCGTGACAATAACGTTGGCATTTTGACAACTCTATAAGTAAAATTCTGTATTCAATCAGCACTTTTATTACACACTAACATTACCTAGTGAATTTCTGATCACATTTAACAAAAAACTTAAAACACTATATACAAACTGTGTAGGTATTTCGACAACGAAGCTGCCGTCCTCTGCAGTAACGCTAAATACTTTAGCATTAGTGTTGAGGATGACAACTTCGTTGTGGAAATGCTTATACAATTTATATATAATTGTGGGATGTGGAGCTTTTTAGTTTATGTTAAGTGTGAGTGACATGCGATGTTCCTAAGCCGATTCTATAAAGATCGTCTACTTCTGGTGTTGTTTTGAAAATTATACAAAAAGCTATTAACACTTTACAGCATTAAACGTGAAATAAAATATATACAGGATTTGTCACCTAAATCGATCATTAAAAATATAAACTGAAATAGATATCTGAAAAGTTCGTTGCTTATATTATTGTCTTAACCAATTTAAATAAGATGATATAGTTTTTCTTGGTGTACCGAATGTAGTGTTGAATACTAGAAAGGAGACTGATATAGAACTGAATAGATAGAGTAAACACAGTAGTATTGAACCACGCGATCCAAATAAATTAATTGGATATTAAGGTACCTACATGCATGTATATTAATACCTCAAGTAACTGTCCTATATTAAAAGTTCATTATAATTTCCTATAGATTTCCATGTTCATTTTGACTATAACCAAGTGATTTCAAGAATATATGAAGTCCTTTTTAAGTTTGTTTTTGAGGATGATTTTATTTAGTGAATAGTTATGATATATTATAATTTATTCACAATTAATTGGCGTCCAAAAATACAAAGTGTATCGTAATATTGAAAACACATACATAAGTATCCCACAAGTCCAGATACTATAACATATCTCAAAACCTAGAGTGAATAATTTACAAAAAAAATACAACGACAAGCAGTGAGTGACAATCAGGCCAAAGGCTTGCCTGCGCTCATAGTTCATAGCCTAGTAGTATATTAAATTGAAACGTATTGATTCAATTTTACGGTGCGTTAGGCTGCTCTAACGATATTAGCGAAATTGCCAATGAGTACCAGTCACCGGCCTGGTTTGACCTTCTTTGAGATGGAGATGTGACACGAGCCTTGACTGCTTTTTGTTACCGTTTTCTCGCGTCCTTTGTGGAGAATCTAGTGAATCTATAAAACGGCTTCGGTTTATCTATCGGCGGAAAAGGGGCATCCTAAATCGAGTTTTGACCTCTTTTCGGCGCTTACAGGAAATCCGAAGTCGAAAAGACGATAGAAACGTGTAAGAAATACATAGAAGGCATGATGTAATTTTTTAATTTACAACATTATTCTTACGTTGCGTAAATTCAGCGTGTAAATCAGTTGTAGTTTGCATTATAACAAAATTACTTTGCATGTAGTAAGTTTTGACGCTAATATTATTTTAAATAAATGACAGCAAACAAAAACGAGTAATACTGAAACGGTCCGAAACTGAACGCGAATTTATGTTGGATACCTACAGCTGATCACGCATTTCACATTATTTTTAAAGGTGTAAATTTTTTCAATATATAGTCGAACTTCTATAACTCGAATCAAATTAATTATGTGTAATAAACACACTGTTCGGATTACTCCTCCCGCACAAGTATTAATTAATTCGGGACGACACGTGTTTCGGGAA
>JARFOC010000718.1:87190-104693 GCA_031763485.1 Osmoderma eremita | reverse complement strand
TAATACTTGTGCGGGAGGAGTAATCCGAACAGTGTGTTTATTGTGCTGCCCCACAGTCCTTGCTATCTTTACTAATTATGTGTAATTTTTACTCGATAACTCGAACTACTATTACTCGAATATCTCGATAACTCCAACAGAATACTTCGCGTCACGTTGGATAAGTCGAATTTTTTGGGAAAACTTGAATTATGTGTGGTTTTATTCATAGTTTTAGGTTGATATTTTGTTAGCGAATTTTCGATGAGTAATAGGAGTCGCCGTCTGGGTGATAACGATCAGATGAACTACTTGTTTAAATATGAGCACACCGAACACAAAAAATATTTTGATGCCTCTATCATTATTTTACCTTTAATCTAAAAAGAAAAAACATTTATTTTTACTGGCACATCCTTTTTGCTTGGGTTATATAACTCAAAAAAGAATTTATTGCTGATTGTAGTGATAATGCAGACACTTCGGTTATGTGCTGCTCACAATTAGCTTCATTTATACGCTAGCGGCTCAACTAATCTTTCACGTTTAAATTTTTATTGCTCTTGATAGATAATGTCATTAAAACGTACTCTAAAAACATTATCTGTTGATGAAAAATTTAAACTTATAAAAGAAGTGGAAAGTGGTTCACGAAAGAAAGATGTAGCTGTGAAGTATGGTGGTCCAGCAAGTAGTGTCCACAATGACAGCGACTCAAACGATTTGGTTGAAAATTCGTTGCATGTTTTGCGATCATATTTAAAAACCAATAAATATACCAAAAATATAAAATCATTTCGTCAGTCAAGAGATGTGTGAAAGACCGTTTTTGATATTTAAATGTCAATTCGCTGTAAATGCAGCAAAAATATTTCGGGTAGTTTACACATTTTTACAGGTGATCAAATGTTCGCAGTTTCACTACAATAACTTGAACGCAACACTTTAAAACGTTAACAACGTCAGCGTGTTCATTCACCGAGCTCTAGCCGACAACTGAAATAACAAGAAATACTATCTAGGAATGGAAAAGCGCGTCTTAACCATTGCATGCTGCTTGATCAGTTCCGATCTCTAACCGGCAACTGACATACCGTCAAGACATGTTCTCTTATACATATCTATGCATGCATATTTTAGGTGGATAAACGAATATCCTGGAACATAAAAACCAATGGCAATGGAGAAATTCTGAACACATAATTGATTTCAGCATGCAAAAGTATATGGGAATCAGGCATTTCTGTGCTTGGAACAAAAAACTTGTTAACCAGTGTAATTCAAGACAACATTAATAACATTAATAACGAAGGCGATATTGATGTAAATTAATTATTCTTTGCATAGTAATTACATTTCGCGCCACTTCCCAGAGACCAGCAACGCCATCTACATGTATTTTACTAAATGTAAAAGCAAACGTAATGTAATGTTTTTTTTGTTTTGTTCAAGCTGGCAAAGTTGTAATTATTTTCTGTGTGCAAGTAAAGATATTCACACCATTAGAATTAGATTTCATTCATCTTGATCCATTGTTTGACAATTGTCTAGTCATATATACATATTTATCACCAACAAAGTTAGTAAAATATTCGTTGTATGTTTAAAAAACAATATACGTTTACCTACAAGTGTTTGAATATTTGTCTTATTGAACGGCACATATACCGTTAAGAGAAAACAAATCCAGCTTCCACAAATGAAAGAACATCAGATATTGATGCAAGTGAGAGATTTGCTTCACCCTCTCACAGTATCACAGTTAACGCTATATTCCATACTGTGGCAAAACACTTTTTCGGATTAATAACGAAAATTTATAACACGGCTAATAAGATTTTAATAATGCTCCACTTTCGAAATCTGTGCAGCATCAGCAATAAGCAAAGGGGGTAATATCCTATTCAATTCCAAATCCGACAAGTACCCTCCCTCTTTCGGAGGCCAAGGAATTTCAGGCGCACCGAGCTAATTGAATTTCTAACAGGATTAATGATTTTTTAATTGAAAATGTTAATAAGTTAAAATTCTTTCAGGACAGCTAGTGGAAGCGAGAGGGAAGTCAGCGCATGAAAGCGAGTGGAACAAAGGAAAATCGCCCTTATTCGAGCTGGTAGGAATCGCGTCCAAATTTAGTCGATTGCCGTTTGTCTCCGGGCGATGTAATTATGGACCAGCCGGACCAATAAAAATAATGAAATTTGGGAAACAAACGAGTGACCTGCTTTTCTTATTCTCTTTCGTTTATGGTTCCGTTTCCGCTTGATTTCTGCTATTGGTGGAGTGCGTGACCAATACAGGAATTATTAGGGTACTCTCCGGATAGTAGTTAGTGGCCCAAAGGGATCCGATTGCACTTTCTAGTTTGCTAATTGTATAAATGTAACTTTAATTTCAAAATTTTTAACACCTACACACAACCGCTTCAAAAATTTAATGGAGCATTAGTTTTATTGAAGCATGTCGCCATTATACATATTTATAAATCGATTTACGGAGCATTTTTCAAGTTAAAATGCCTCTGGTAACATAAGAGTCCTATCATACAATAATTATGAAAGTAAAATGAAAAATTAACAATTATATGCTAGCTTAAAGGGTATTGTATTAAAAAGTTTATAATACTTAAAAAAGCTTACAAAGAACGGATCGAACTAACAGTAATCTTTCTCAATGGCGAACAAAAGAAGATAATAATTTGCTCTCTTGGCACCATACAAGCACGTTGGACGACTCGCATTATATATCCTTTGTACGTCTTCTTTGTTTCGAAATCAATACAATACATTTCTACAAAAGGTGAAAATCAGTTGCAAATATTTGTTACATTTTTAGATTAATGTTTTTTGAAAACTTAGTTCAAATTATCTAAACTTAAAGCTATGAAAATGTAGGAAAAAGAAGATCTTCATAATTGCTTTAAAGAGTTTTTCAGTTATTAAGAAAAGTTATGGGTAAATACGTGGTATTTAACAGAGGAAGCAGCAGCTGCGATGGCGGATGAATATTGACGGGTTGATGATAAAGGATGACGGCGACAGCTTTAACTGGCGAAAGTTGTTATAAAATGAAACAACCACAGAATTTGTTTGGTAACTTCATGTACTTAGTGCTTTTTTATAATATTAACAATTCAGTTTACTTGATTGTTAGTTGAACATGGTTAAGTTAATCTGCTGTGATTTTTGGTGATTTATTGTTTATTTTGTTGCATTGTTGGTATTTCATGTGAGCAACAGATCAGCTAAATGACCTTAAATACCCAATGTTAAGACAAGAACATAATTAGGGCGTAAAAAACAATATTCGGCATTGTTTCGTTCTTTAAAAAGCTTAACTTGTGGGAAGAAAATCTTTGTGGAAACACTTAATAAACCTAATTTTAAGTAAATGATGAAAAAATTAACAAAATTTAACGTTTTTACAATATTGTTAGAAAAAAATATCTTAAACCCTCATTAAATATCGAGAAGTTATTTTTTACAATATTGCAGATTAGTACAAACATAATTTTAGGAATCAAGATTTTGGATATGGTCTTCTATATCTGAATATTGCATTATTATGATTTCATACTTTCACAAAATCGAAGTAGTTTAACGTAGTTTCATTTCTTCTGTGTGGAAGGTTTGTTTACTTCGGGAGAGTATGAAGAAATTCAAGAGTAAAATCTAATAAAAAAGAATGGGAAGCAAACAAAAAGATGAAAATCAATGTCCGCTTGTGCATTTTTACTGTTAATTATAAATGTAGTTAGTAGATGCGATAAATAAATTGTTTAGTATAACTTTGCGGTAATGATACTTTCCAAGTTATTACCATCACCATTAATAACTCTGAAAGTATTTATAATAAATAAAATAAATCTTTATATTAGTTACTAATACGTATAAAGACTAAGAAGGGGATATTTTGAATTACAATCTAATTTATTATCATAGAGGTCCTGATCATCTGCGAATAAACTTTATTTCATACAAGAAGGCAAGAAATTATTATTAAAGCAAGTAATAAATGTTGCTACACTTTTAGACGAAATGAAATACATAAAACTATATACTATGTCGAAGTATAAAACCTTACTCTTCTTTATGAGACTTGGATACTTGAACGCTTAAGGGAATTTAGCACCTTCCGGATGATTAGAACACGGGAAGTTTAGGACAATGTCCGAGAATGGCTTTATGCTTTCACTAATGGTAGCTGAGGGCTTCCTCGATAAGTTTTGCTATGTACAGGTAGGTTCAGTTTCTGAAATGACTGATGCGAAATGAGAAAAATACTGTTGACCTTGTTTTCGTAAATGATCTTTGCCCTCGTACCCACAATCTGAAGCATTTATTTTGATTAAATAAACGTTCTTTTTTTATTTCAGTATGTATGTTGGACAATTGAAATGATCTATTTAGTAGTATGACATACAACCACGCTATTAAAAATTAAAATTCCACCAAATTAAAATATTGGCAGCATTGTTTCTGCTTTTATAGAACTAATGCCAATTTTTATTACACTTAATTATGTACACACTGTTCGGATTACTACTCCCGCACAAAGTATTGATTAATTCGGGACGACACGTGTTTCGAGAATACGTGGATTCCCATTATCAAGTCGAATAGGTCTAAACGACCCGATTTACTCCTAGGACATACAGGAATCATGACTGTCTTTAGTGTAATCAATATAAAATGGCAATCAATAAATGGAACATTTTCAATTTAAAATTAGGTTAATCATAAAATATAGCAAGAAAGTTAACAACTTGATTAATTGAGATTTTAACTAGAAACAACAAGTAAGAGTAATATGGTTTTGAGATTTTGGCATAAAGTGATGGGCATGAAATGACATAAAAACATACTGTAAGCATACAAAAATTTAATCAAAAAAAAATTGTATGGTTGTACTGTCAGCCTTGAATTTCGCAAAATGAAGGAGTTATATTAGGTTAACACGCAGAAGGAGGTTTCTTTTGTTATCCATTAATTTATTAATCGTGTTTAGTGTAATCCTCAATCCTTAAAAAATATCTTTTTCGTTTCAAAATCAACTTAATCAACGTTATTTTTAGATCAATACAATTACGAAAAAAATAAATAAAGAAGAAGGTAAAGTTTTACAATGTTGATATTATCGACATCGAATTTTGGAAAATAAAACTTTTAGGTAAGGATTCTTCGCGGTGCAAAGGTGTATTGTATAATTAATTGATTGAGGCATCACAAAACAATTTATTTTACTATGGTTTGTTTAAAAAATCCACTAGGATAAGTTGATAAAGTTTGCGATGTACACAAGTGATGTGGCTAAGTGAAATGCGATTGATTAAAAATATTTTGAAAACTAATTCTAATAATATATATATATGTGCACACTAAACATAATAATACTTAAAGTAATTGTAAATTAGTGTATTGGTGTAATGTATATTTACTTTCCCACATCCATATAATTTGTTTATTTTATCTTGAAAAGAATAATATTGCCATATGTAATTAGAAAGAAATTAATAGAAGAAAACATATTTCCGTTTTCTTCTATTAATTTCTTTATAATTACATATGTCAATATTACTCTTCAAATTCCGATTTTTGTTCTATCCGCACATGTTTGACACTCAACGGGAGCGTAACGGAAGAATTGATCGCATACTTAACCTTTAAATCCGTACCGAATCACCACGACGGCGTAACACCCTAAGCTTTTCCGTTGCGTGAAGGCTATTTCTCAGCAAAAAAAAAACAATGGTTCTCGTAAGACGTACACTTCCTTCCGTGTCGCACACACACAATGAATTACAGCGTGTCTTTTTGCAAGCTTCCGATAACGTGTCCGGTCTTGTGTAGGTGAACACATTGGCTACAGTAAGTAACAATACTCGGGCTTCCCCTATTTAGAAAACCACGTCGGCGAAGTTGAGGACAACGTGCGGTCACACCACAACCCATCAAACTGACTCAACGACACACTAGCAACGACCGCCACTGGTAGTGGTACCGAATTCAACATATACAGAGCGTTCTGATCGGTTGGTTGCGTGTAACCGGCGCCGACAAGAGACGAGCCGAATCCTCTTGAGTATGCGTACAGAGAGCATACGGTCGTCTTTGTTCGTATTACGCGTATTCTACACACGTCACGCACACACAAACGTATGGCGCGCGCAGGTATACCTACACCGACACAGACGGTCACAATAGTGTCCGTGCACGTGTGTGCGTCTACATAAGGAGGTGCTGGCGGTGAAAGAATAGGAAATTCTGGTTTATCGATCGGGCCAACGTCGCGTCGCTTCGGCACCACACGCGAACCCCAGCGCGTGCGTCTCACCTGCTGCCGTTGTCTTTCTGTGTTAACGCGGGAGTTCGACCGACCGACAGAGCGAATGGGGTTCAGAATCGCTCGAGGAGACATAACACGTGACAGCCGTCGCAAAAATAGAAAATGAGTAATGACTAAAGGCAAAAGTGTACTTTACGATTGAATAAAACCACCGCGCAGTAGTCCTTGCATTTATTGAACGTTCAAAGCAACCGTCAAATTTCGACTTTATCTTGACGAGCGTGATTTCTATCAAACTAAACACTTACGATGTTTATTACATCTCTTTGAATTCCCGATCGCATAAATGAAAGCATTGACGTGTTGAATGCAAATCTGTGTAGTATAGCTGAATGGTCTAGGCGCAACGATTTGAAAATCAACCCGAAGGATACTGAGAGCATTTACATTGGCCTGAAACGACAGCGCGATATGACTCTCAGTAAAAAAACCCAATGTTGTTGTTATCGATGGAGTAATGGTTAATCATAAAGAAAAAGTTAAGAGCCTCGGTGTAATCATCGACTGTAATCTATCCTTTCAAGGTCATGTTCCTACAGTATGTTCAACATGTTACGCAAAATTCTCCTCCCTATATAAGTTTAAACACGAATATCATCCCTCACAAAATGGCAGCTTGTCAACTCGTTAGTGCTTAGTCAACTTAATTATTGTAGTAGTGTGTATTACAATTATCTAATATCTCATAATACAAACAAGCTCCAGATATTGCAAAATATTTGCTTGAAGTTTTCTTTTAACATCAATGCTGGGTCGCGATCATGTAATTCGTCACTATTTTAAAGCTGGAGTATCGCTTTTACTTATTGTTTGCATGCTTGGTTTTCTCGGTTATTTCATTTGCTATACCCCCTTATCTCTACGGTTTACTTGCACGGAAAACTGAGGGTACTAGTTGTAATCAATGCTCCATTAATTACTATATAATACCTCTTCATAGACAGGGCCGTCTTAAATCAAGTAGGCACTGGAATGCATGAGGTCCTTTCGAGAGAAATTTAGAATCTATATAAACAGGAAACATTTACGAACAAATGCAAACATACTTTAAAAATCTATATCGATACAAGAGGTACTTTCCTAGACTTTTGAGTGGTAAAATCACGGATGACATCTCTTCAAGCACATCGTTTTCAATGAACATTCAATTATTTCTGAAGAATTGTACTTCTCAATTCACTTTTGATCCTTCCCAGTTTTGAGAAGGACCGTTCTCCACTACAGTTAGTGACCATCACGCATAAAAAGATTATAATTGCTTTTTTAATTTCCGGAAAAGCGTCTTCAATATTATTTTCTTGTAAAAGATGATATAATTCTGAAATACTCAGCTTCTTCATTCTCATTATTTTGGACATCTCTCAAATATTGTGTTAAGTACATTCTATCTCTAACTCTTTTGCGCTAATGTCACTGCAATAGATTTTTAGCAAATTCGTCACAGCCACAAAAAATCAATTCCTAATTAACGGTCTAGTCGACAGTTGACTACATAAAGAATTTATCATATCCTAACAGTAAGCAATTTAGTTGAACGAACCGAATAATTTCGAATACTTTGGTATGTAAACAAAACATTTTTTCCAGATTAACTAAGACTAAACCAGCAGCCAGCTTGTAAGCTTTGTAATAGTAATCGAATCTTGTATAGTGATTGAAAAATTCATCATCGATTCCGCTGCTGCCGCTACGGTTTTGGGGCCTTATTAATCGCGGGGGCCTTATTAATCGCGGGGCCCTGGGCTCTAGCCCAGCGAACCCATGCGTAAAGAACTTGCCGAAGTTCTTCAAGGGTGGTAGGAGCAGGTTGATGGTGATGATTACAAATCTTCTACCGAACATATCCAAGATATGGCGACAGTGGCCTCGCGTTGTAATGCATGAGAAGGAACTTGTCTCCTATAAATTGTGCATAAGCGACAACATAACCTTACAGTATCTCCCCAATGTACTATCTTTTTTTCAAATTAAATGCGAATCGAAGCTCCACAAATCTTCGATTCTAACCGAAACTACACGTACTTCAAGAGAATCTATGGAATTATATTTTGGAGATACCTCGCAGCTGTCAGTGACCCCCTGACAATAACGTACAAATCGGGTCGTGCTTCCATAGATATTCCGGCTTACACCATGACTGAGCCTCCCTGAAAGCTGACCTTTTCACAAAAAGTACAGGGTGCATAACGCTCTCCCGATCGTCGCCACACTCTGCCAGATCCATCTGGGTCTCTAAGACTAAACCGTGATTCGTCGGTAAACAACACATGACTACAATCGACATCCCTCCAATTTTGATGATCCCTTGCAAGTTGTAACCGGGTCCTGTAGCCGGTCTCCGTGCAGTCAGATCTGCTTCTCCCAACCTCCGTCTAACGGTCCTTTCACTCATATTAACAGTGCGTAGCAGTTGATTTCTGAGACTAATAGCGGTTCCATGGCGATTTCTTAAACCTGTTAGGACAAGGAAACGGTCGTCTTGAGCTTTAGCCCTTCTTTGGGGACCTATCCAGGACCAACCCAGTCTCCAAGAATCGCATGTGAAGCCGCTGTACAATGCTTCGAGATACCGCGTACCTGTTAGCTACGTAAAACTGACTCTTCCACCCTCAAGCGAACAACTCCGTGGAAAACAAACAATTTGACGTTTGCTACAAAAAAAGCAAACTAAACATTTGAAGATCACGCCAAACACTTGATTACAATATGACATAAAACACGACATATCCAAAGTTGTACATCCTTCAGTTCTTAACATAGGAAACCAATCACAAGAGGGTTATTACAATTATTGTCGTTTGATTTAATCAGAAACAAGTGATTACTGCGTAATATTTGTTAAAAGGCTCTCATTTCCAACGCTATTAGACAAATTTGTGCTTAAAAAAGGGTGCCAGTTTTTCGTGCCGGTGAGTGTATGTATTAGATAAAGATGAAGCAAGTCATACATTCGCCAGCATCCGCACAGCGGAGTAACGCGTATTCTGTGCTAACAAAGTGATATATCTAACCGTTACCTTTACTCCTAAACCGAAGTTATTCGCAGCTGGCAAGAATTCACTACTAAACAAAAATCTAAATTTAATGAATCACACAAGTGAATTTGAGTGAATACTATATTTGGTAACGGGAACAGGGACCGAGAACGAGAATCGAGAACAGGCACCGAGAACGAGAAACGAAAACAGGGACTGAAAACGGTGAAGCGTATCCGTTCTTGAGAGAATATTGGATCGAACGTTATCGGCAAACCACTTATTTTGGTAACTGTTAATATCCAAAATCGAGAACCGGTTAAAATAGTTGTCGGTCGAGAACGGTTATTAGTGACCGTTATCGATATATCGCCCATCCCTAGTTTACACCAACATAAATTAGGCCGTACGTACAAATTTTCGTCAAATACAATGCATAGCATAGGGTAAATTAGTAGGATCCGGCTTTAGATTTTCGAGACCGTTCGCTACACAAAGCAAATAACTTTCAAAAATCATATCGTAAATAAATCACTGACCCCTTGGATCAAAGGCAGGCGTCTAGCGCAGGTTGATCGAATAAGTTCTTTGAAATTTCCATTATATATTGCATTATGTATTGACTCTTTTGTAATAGCTTTTCTAACTTCAAGTTCACAAGAAGTGCTCAAGGTCAAGAGAAATGTACAAGCCTGTACTTTGTAACGATAGAAATATCTAAAAAAGGCAATTTAAACTTCTTTAATAAAAATTTGTATTTTGATACTGCAAAAAATTAAAACGAATCTAAATTAAATCTATTAATTTTCAGTACATAGCAGGTAAGTTATAGTTTGGGTTTGTCCCTTCAAACAAATGTATGTAATTAGTTTTACCTACTTATGTGCGTCCACGTGAACCCAAGCTCTCAATTTAATTTTAATCATTCGCTCTGTCCAACTAATAACTCTCATCAGGTGTAATACACTGCCTTCCGACAAGGAGTGCTGTGCTTTAAGTCT
Source organism: Osmoderma eremita (assembly GCA_031763485.1). Classification (NCBI taxonomy): domain Eukaryota; kingdom Metazoa; phylum Arthropoda; class Insecta; order Coleoptera; family Scarabaeidae; genus Osmoderma; species Osmoderma eremita. The sequence continues at coordinate 94,393 of JARFOC010000718.1, read as the reverse complement.
CGCTAATCCCCTAACGTATGAACACGTTAAAAGGATCTGATTATACGAACTCGTGTCCCACAAAGCACATTTATCCTAAATATAATTAAAATCAGTTTCCCCGTGTCTGTCGGTGAGAATACCTACAAAAACACACTTACGAGATGTGTAAATTAAGTAATGAGACTGACAACGTAGCGTTTGATATGGCAACATGGGAAGCACGAGACATGGAGGGGCGACAAGTGGACACTGTAATACGTGTTCAGTGCAAGTTTGAACTCGATCAAGTCATTTGGTTGTCCGATGTCGTTTTCTCCGTGAACTCGGTTTTCGTAGCGCGTTCCACAAATGAAAGACATTAATTTCGAGCAACGGTGTGTTATCAGGTTTTGCTTCAGACTTGGACAAAGTGCAACAGAAACTTTTGCAAAACTTCAGCAGGCCTACGGAGACTGTATTTTGTTAAAAGCCCAGGTTTTTCGGTGGTTTAAGGTATTTTCAGAAGCAAGAACCGATGGCAATGTGGACAAAATCCGCGATGTTGTGCGTTCAGATCGTCGGTTGACGGTCAGAATGATCGGGGAACAGTTGAATTTGTCTCACACCACTGTTCATCAAGTTATGACCAATGAATTGGGAATGAGAAAGATCTGCTCGAAAATGGTTCCAAAAAAACCTATCGCAGAAACAAAAGGACATCAGGAGAGAAAGGTGCCTTGATCTCTTGGAATCGATTGAAAATAATGAATTTTTTTTGGAACCTGTCATTACAGGTGATGAGAGTTGGGTGTTCGAGTATGACCCGGAAACAAAACGCCAGAGCATGGAATAGCACACTTCAGGCTCTCCAATCCCCACGAAAGCAAGAATGAGCAAATCAAAGATCAAGAGCATGCTGATTTGTTTCATTGATAGCCAGGGAATCGTTCACAAAGAGTTCGTGCCTCAAGGTCAGACAGTTAATCAACATTTTTACCGAGAGGTTCTCGAAAGACTCCGGAAAAGGGTCATGCGTGTGAGACCAAACATCAAGAACGATTGGATCCTGTATCATGACAATGCGCCTTGTCATAGCAATTTCCTAAACGGTTTTTTGGCTAGTAAAAATATCTCTGCAGCACCTCAGCCTCCTTATTCACCTGACTTGAGTGCTTGTGACTTTTTCCTCTTCTCAAGATTGGGACCCTCGAAAACATTCAAACGGCTGTAACCGACCAGCTAAAGGCGATTCCAATATCCGAGTTCTAGCACTACTATGAGGAATGGAAGAACCGTCTTCAACGCTGTGTGGCTTCCCAAGGGAGTTATTTTGAGGGAGACAAAGTTCAATTGGAATTATATTCAAATAAAAATATTTAAAAATACCAGTCTCATTACTTAACTTACACACCTCGTACATACATCGCAGAAGACATTTAATAGTAGATATATTCGCGCATTGTTTTAAAACGACGTTATAAAACAATTTTAGTGGGCATTTTATTGACATTGGCATGTACCTACACGTGTGAATATTGATTTTATAGAGTTGTTTACGTATTCGTATACGATTCGTGTATCTAGCGTTTCTTGGACGCTTCACTACTCGAAATATCGGCCGTCCAGTGGCGAGTTGCAGAACTCGATCGTCGTTCGCTGAGTTTGCGTGAGATCGCGGAAACAGATGCGGCAAACACCGTGCCAGTGTGTGCATTGCCGGCGGTAACAGATTGCATTGCCAACGCGATTACAGAGAATCGACCCGAGTTGCTACCTATTTATTGGGCGTTTGTCAGTGTGAGCTGTTCAACTTTTCCGCCTGGGTAGCCTTAAGTACACATCACACCTCCGGGCCAGTTGTTGCAATAGCACGAACCGCCATCGATTGCACCCATATCAAACAATACATATTTGCACTTGCAGGACTATTTGCGTTTAGAGTTAATGTAAATAGAAACAAGGTTTCTATGCACTATCTATGCCGGAAGAAATTATATAATAACAATATGCAATCTAGCGAACCTACCTTAACTAACCTATCTCATCAAAAATTTTAAGTGAGTTTGTGCACTGATCGCGAGATATGAAATGGAACTCACACATACATCATATATTCAACTGTAATATTTTATGTTATACTGCAATGGAAAAATATATCGTCAAAAAAGGAAGATGGAACCTTGGGATACACATTATACAGAAAACCTACTAACATAAACCGGTATCTGAATGCGAAATCACACCACCATCCAGCACATCTCTATTCGGTGGTAAATACACTAGTCCAAAGATCCCAGAAGTTAGCCGACGAATAACATAGACAAGAGGAAACAAAAAGAATACGCCGAACCTTAACGCAAAATGGCTACATTTCTGCGATAATTAACAAATCCATATACAAACAGCAGAGAACTAAATCGGAAGACGAAAATATACCAAAACCGAAGTCATTTCTACCTTACATAAATGGCACAACAGATCGTATTGGTAGAATACTCGATAAACATAAGGTAGATGTCGTGTATATTACTGTACAAAAAGCTTGATGATACCCTGCGAAACTTTAAAGATAAAATACCATTCGAGAATCAAGGCGTTTATCAAATTCCCTGTCGAGACTGTGCTCAATCATACGTAGGCCAGGAGAACAGAAGAACCAGCGTAAGAAACGAAGAACATAAATTGGCGGTACAGAAAAGAGAAGCTACTTCGTCGTTAGCACAACACTTCCTGGTGAGGATATAATATAGATTAGAGTAACACCAGAACACTCGCTAGAAGCATCCATCTGCAGGCAAGGATTGTGAGGGAAGCAATAAAGATTGAAAAACGTCCGAATAATCTAAATAAACGAGATGACGAATAGCGACTACCATCAACTTGGCGGCCACTCTTAAGAATAAAGAAATTGCATAACTCCAACGCCTCGAAGAGCTCGCAAGATGGCAAGCAATCAACCAGGACGTAGAAATAGACAGTCTTTGTGTGAATTTAACACACGTTATAGCAAGTCCGATTAACACACGCTCCATAAGATGCCAGAGATAGCATCGAAACGTCGAGAAGAACACGGTTCGCTAACGAACCAGGGAACTACAACGGGGAACAAACTCGAAAATCAAGAATTTTCATCATTTCTGCGCGAAAATATTCGTGCCTGCTACACCACAACGACTGTGGGACAGCATAGTAAACAAAATATATCAGATCACTCCTCACCTCACAATAAATAGATTTCGGGATTAAGTGGGTTTCCGAAACACATGTCCCGAATATTGGTCAGATCATTCCGTTCGCGGACATCAATATTTTGGCGCGATGTTTCGCGGCATTGTAACGGTGGGCCTCACAAAACGCGCGGGAGATATTTAGACGTCGATACGATCAAAAGCGAAAATTGGGGCCTCGACGACTCATGGGAATTAGCGTATCTTTGACTGCGCAAAAAGGCAAGATGGTGGGCATAGCAAATGCTTTTCTGTTCAACTGTGATTTCGAAATTCCGATGGTTTTATCAGGATACCTACACATGCTGGAGTTCAGGTACAGGTATATGATTAATATAAAGTAATAGCTAATAGATCCTTTCTTTACAGAAAAAAGTGCGGAAATACACATTTCAACATATACCGAGGTAAACGTTTATATTTTTATAACAAATTTGATTCATTAATCGATAGTAATGGAAACAAAAGAGTTTTCGAATTAAATTGATTATGGATTCCATAGCATTAGGATTTTGCATTGGATTTATGGCAGTATGAATATATAGTCCTGTCATCATTGGAGACTTGTGTAGGTGTGTTTCATACCTACGATACCCCCGTATGTAATCATAGACTGTTATGAGTTGATCTCAATTTACATGCATAATATTAATTGCATTAAGGAGCACATCCTGTAAAAATGTTTGTGCTGTGCAGACATACGCATAACTAAATTCGCTCCATTAATAATTATGGCGTATTCGTCTTTGACAATGGGCACAGAAATAACTCGCCACATGCACATTGCGAATTATGCCACACAATATACAAATATGGTTGGCCGATGACGGACAATATCGAATTACTTCTGTTAGGAATAATTCGGATTGTCGCTGGCAGGTGAATACGTCCAATGAACGACCTTCGGTCCGTCGGTTTGAAATGTTCATTTTGCAAGCGCGAACGGACAAATAATAATTGTACGGGTTAACATAATGAAACTCGAGTGGATTTTGATTGTTCCCTATAATTCCGTCGCTCTTTCTTTTCTTGTTCCTTTTCTTTCTATCACGTTATTATCAGTACAGAACGGCGCGGCGTTTGCAACCGACGCGACGCGGTAACGGACCACTGCTTCCAAGAGACGTTCACGCACTTCGAACGATATACACAGGCCGTCCTCTCTGAACCTAGGGTATAAAATTATCCTAAATTATCTTTCATTTCAGTTTTATTTCATTTGCCCTTTAGAAAAAGCACATGAATATACTTCTATTAAAATAAATGAAATTGAGAGAGGAATGAATGTCAATAACTTCTGTGGGAAAATTGAAAAAATACGCTTAGTCATTTCGATGACAACGTTGAATTTTCGTTAAATCAGGTTCTTATTGCAAACTAAAAGAAATCGAGAACACAGAAAATTTTACCAACAGATGCATATAACCTGCTTGAAATGGAGGTCCTTACCTAAGGAGTGGTGCAAGCCACTCCTTAGGTTTCTTTCTGTTTCTGGGCTAAAGTAAAAGTTATTTCATCAATTGTTATTATTTGTTGCCAAAAAAAGTTACAATAACGAGCTAACAGCTTTCGAAGTAGATAAGTGTCAGACCATTGCAGTTTCTGCTCTGAAAGGTACCCAACGAACTGAAAGCTTGATCACTCTGAAATCATCGGGTAGAATTTCATTAACTAGCCAGGTACCAAAGCCAATATTTGCACCAACCTCACGAACAGTCATTCGTCGTTCTTCAGCAGGTTTTTCACGGCAGAAATGTTACTGTCGTTTACCGCAACCTCACTGTCAAGCTATTCGTGTGTGATTCGGTAAAATTATTTTTATAAAGAATTGATCTTTGCGGGACACCTCTCAATATTTCTTTCCATATAGAACTTGGGAGACTACACTGGGGAATCTTGTTGGCAGTCATAATTTTAATTAATTTCACCAACAACAATATGTAAGATGTACCCAATCAAACAAACTTTTTTGCTACACGAACCTAGACTTTATAACCAAAAATTGTGCTACAAATTTCTATAAATGTCTCCAAGAAACATTGCGCTTTTATGTTGATACTTCTTTTCATAGGAAGAAAACTACAGCCCGTACTTTTGATCGTAAACCATGGATAACGCAAGGCATCTTAACTTCTTCTAAAAATATGAAACTTATCTATAAAAATGCTGTCACAACCCAAGATGTTTCTGATTTTGATAAAAGAGAATGTGTATAAAAGAGTGATTTCCGCTGCGAAACGGATGTTTAACGGTACCATATTAAGCAAATCTGGCAATAAATCTCATACCGCTTGGAAAATTATTGGTGGCATTGCACACACCAAAAGCACATCTTCCCCAGATTCAATTTCTTATTGTAATGTTGTCGTTGAGGATCCGACGCAGATTGCAAATATTGTTAACGAGTACTTTACTAGTAACTTTAGCAGTAGTTCTAAGTTAGTCTACACCGCAATAATGCATTTGAAGTCATCTAATTCTACTGGTATGGATAATTTAAATAATAATATACTAAAAAGCAGTGCCGACATACTAAAATATCCACCTGCAAGTTTAGTTAACTGGTCCCTTAATCATGGAGCTTTTCCTAATATATTTAAGACAGCCAAAGTGGTTCCGGTTTTTAAGGGCGATCCCAGCAGTATTAACAATTACAGACCCATTTCCATATTGTCATGTGTGTCCAAAGTTCTTGGAAAAATTGTGTTCGATAAAATACTTGCATTTTTGGTAATAAATAAGGTGTTAACTCCAGCCCAACATAGATTTATGAAAGGGAAGTCAACTCATTCGGCACTGATGGCCGCCCAACTATATATCTACAGCCACTTAAATAACAGGGAAAAATGTTGTGGTCTATTTATGGACCTCTCTAAGGCTTTCAGCCACGAACTATTGTTAAATAAGCTACACTACTATGGACTGAGAGGCCCCATACATCGTTGGTTGACGTCGTACTTCGCTAACAGAAAGCAAATAGTGGTGACAAAGGGTCGAAATTCACAAGAGCTGCCGATATTTTCTGGAGTCCCACAAGGCTCGATATTGGGTCCTTTATTATTCCTTCTTTTTATAAACGATTTGCCTAGTGTAAATAACACGGGTAACTTCCTTGTGTACGCTGACGACAACTGTTTTGTGCAAGCTAGCTCAAATGCTGCTGAACTTCAAAGAAGCATGCAAAACAACATTGATCAATTTGTAGGATGGTTTTCCAGTAATTCTTTAAAACTGAATGTACAGGAAACAGTGTTTATTAATTTTACGTCATATTCGTCAGAATTAATGAGAATTAATGGTAAATCTATTGAACAAGTTCAATCTATAAATTTCCTCGGGCTGCACCTTGAAGCACATCTCGGCTGGAAACTATATATTAATGAGTTATGCAAGAAACTTTCACAAGCATGTTTTGTCTTGTACAGATTGTCCGAGGTTACTAGCGTCGAAATAAGAAAAAATATATTATTATCCTTGCTTCGAGTCGCGCCTCAGGTCTGTTGTATTTTGTGGAACTGCGTCTCTTAGTTTAAGGGCATTTCGGCTTCAAAATAAAGCTGTGCGAACCATAATGGGTGTCCATGCACGACACCCTTGCCGACTGATGTTTAAAGAACTAGATGTATTGCCACCTCCATGCCTATTTGCACTAAACTTGCTTACATTTATTATAAGTTGCAATTTGACCATTCCACGCAACAAAGATTATCACGAGTACTTTACTCGAGGTGCGGACAGATCGTGATTCCGGTTCATAGATTGAGTCTTTTTGAAAATAACCCCATATACACTGGCATCAAATTATATAATAAATTAGCGCCTCCTATTAAAGATCTAGGCTTAAAATCATTTAAGCTGGAATTAAGAAAACTTCTTATAGAAAATTGTTTCAACTCGTTAACTGAATTTTCTTCCAAGTTGGGTTGAATTGTCAGGCGTAGCTGCCTACGGATAGTGGTGTTGAAGTCTTTCACTAAGCCTTTTTTTACATATATATGTATATATATATATAAAT
>JARFOC010000718.1:51278-77509 GCA_031763485.1 Osmoderma eremita | reverse complement strand
AGCATGGAGAAAAAACAATATCATTGATTGGCTCCGTGAGAAACAAATACCAACCACTGACGATATGCTAAAAAGGATCTTGCTGTTTTGTGCGTCACAAATTAAACCCCAGTAGGTTAAAAGCAGGATTGACGAACTTGCAAAAGAATAAGGTCATGAATTTCTTCGATTACCACCTTACCACCGCGAGTTAAATCCCATTGAAATGGTATGGGCACAAGTTAAACACTGTATAAAAATGAATAAATACCACATTTAAGGTAAAAGTTATGGAGGAATTAATTCGAAGAGCATATAGCACTGTAACAGTTGATAATTGACAAAATTACATCAAACACGTAAAAAATATTGAAAAGGAAATGTGGATAATTTGCAAGATGACATTGAAGAATTTTTTATTCATGTAACAGATTCGTCATCATCTGAGAATCAAACTGGTTCATCCACTGACTAAAAGTTGAAACAAGACATATGTATGTGTAATTGCTATTTCTTTCTTCAATATTATTATATTATATGGGGATTTGTATGACTCCAGCAATTTTTGTTACAAAAGTGGAAACTATTATTTGTTAAAGGATTATATATTTTACTTTAAATTTAATAAATTGTATAATACCCCAATTCCTAAATAAATGTTCGAAATATAAATTACGGATAATAAATAATGGAACCGGAAGTAGTAATGTACATCTGATTCGACGATTTGGCAACAGTGTATGGAATTCTCATAAGCTCTGTACTGCATTCGAAGGTTGAGATGATCTATAGTGCGTTAGCAGGTTTTGAAAATAGATGCAAGTTTTAACATTAAATTGGGATAGTTTTGGTAAGTTTTGAAAGTGAAAATATTGCTATGCTTTAAATGCATTGTTATTATGTACAAGATGACATTAGTTCGTAAAAAAAATAAATTCCAGGAATTTTGGAAACTCACGACTCCACTACAAATCTGTAATGTTACCTAAATCATTTGGTCTTATTGAAAGTATTTTCTTCAACACAGTACGTGAATGTTTAATATGAAATATACTTACTACCTATTCAAATACCATTTTATGCCATCGTATCCTATTATTTTATGTGAAAACTTTACTATTAATGATGTTTCTTTTAATTAAAAAATGCAATTTCTGAATAAATAATTATTCAATGTACATATGTTTGTATTGGAATATATTGAGAAACAAATAATGGAGGAAGTAACTTATTTACGTTTAAAATTTTCTTGTGTTGAATTAAGGTATTGTAATGCATTTTGATATGATTTTAATATTGAAATCATCAAATTAACCCAAGCTTAAAATTTTTTTTCGAAAGACATGCATAATTTTATATCTGAAGGTGCGGTAAGGATGTCATAAAACTTATTTGATCACATACTTATTACTTATTTTTTATCGCCAAGTTTTTTTCTTATTTCACTTTTATTAACCTGCATTACATTAATTCTTTTCACGTTTCTATCCAGAACATGTAATGAATATCCACACGGATATTGGATACATTAACGGAGAAAAAGAGGAAACGAAAATTCAGTATCAATATAGAATAAGGAAAAAAAGTACTACTTACATCTCTGATCTCCTTGATCTTATTTCCGCCTTTGCCGATAACGCAGCCCGCTTGGCTCTGGTGTATCATCATTCTCAAGTCTAATTCGCCGCCATTTATTCTAGACCCGTTCTGGAAAGGAAGAAAAAATATATAACTATGTAAATATAACAAACAAAAAAGAAATACCGGTACTACTACCAAACCTTTCTCGGAAAAATATATGTCAAGTATAGGGTGTTACTGCAGAAAGACTACAGATACGCTGTCGTACCGGCTATAAGATTTTCTCCAAGAGGAAGCTCATGTTATTTACATGAAAAAGGGAATCGGGAAGTAGAATAGAATTAGGATTGCATTAAGTGAATATTGGTTGTTTTAAGACGTATGCATCCCAGATGGTATTCCTTACTTTACACTTTTCATACAAATCCTATCCGAAAGAAATATTCGAATGAAGTTTTGTTAAATTAAACAAAAGAACTAGGTAGGTAGATGTATCTCATGGTATTGACAGAATAAGAAAAAGTAGAATGGTTTTGTTTGCAAGTAGAATTCCTAATAAACATATCATTTATTTCATTTATAAAATATTAGTACCTAATCTGCCATAAGCAGGGGAAATTATAGGAATGTTGTCCTATTATACAGATCTAGAGAATCAACTATCGTTACCCAAAGCAGTTGGTAATATTCCGAAACAAAGGGAACGCAGAAATTTTGTCCACCGATTAAGAAGTTCTCAACATATCTGGCGGTTTTTCTGTTAGGTTTAAACATATTTAAATTTGCTGCCTTTATATTCCGCCCATACTTTGTGTAATGGGGATTTGGGACACTAGAAAAAGGGCATTCTGGCGGTAACTGTCGATGTAATCAGATGCAAGCATATTTTTTGTGCAACAAGCATTAAAACTTTAGGCTAAATACGCCGTATTATTCTGGGCAAACACTAACAATATCTATATATAGTTCTCGCAATTAAACAACCGACTTTTGACATTTCGTCGGGAGACAGACAAATATATGCAATTTCTTCACCGATTGCTTTGAAATTTTGACACAACGTTGCATTCGAATACGAGCGTTTTATTTACGAAAATTGTAGACAGTCTTAAACATAACATTTTAAAATTATTCTCATATATCAAGGATGTTCCATATTACCAGGGTGAAGGAACAGTCTATATGATTTCAGATTTTGATTAAGCTCATGCCTCATACCCCCAATATACAATTTCATTGCATTATACAGTGTGTTTCAGAAGTTCTGGTCAGTTTTATATGCAAATCACTGTGAGTTCGAGGTCTTGTATACTGCAAATGACACAGTCTGAAATTTTTCTTTTACAAGCATAGATTTTTTATTTTGGGTGATTCTTTTAAAATAATTGAGAAATTAATGTATTAGAGTTTGTATTAGGTTTTGACAATTTTGAAAAATGACACTTACTATAAAAGCGGACCAATATCAAAAATCTATGTTTGTAAAAGGAAAATTTCAGACTGTGTTGTTTGCAGTACACAAGACCTTGAACCAACAGTGATTTGCATATAGCATTGAAACACACTGTATAATTCAATGAAATTGTACATTTCAAGTGTGAGGCATGAACTATAGAAGCTGTTCCAGTTAATAAAACGTTTGGTTCGCCCTGGTGATATGAAACATCCTGTATATATAAAAATAATTTTAAACTGTTAAGTATAAGGCTGCCAACAATTTTCATAAATAACTTGTTTTGATATCTTACATGATAAGGGAGCTTTGCCACACTAATGTGTCAACCTGTATAGATGTCACCTGTGATAGGTAAAAACATGCTTTACTTTCTTTTTAATTTAACCAGACTGGGCCACAGCAACGGGTGACCGGGGAGAGCTGGTATTCTCATAAAATTATTATATTTTTTTAACATAATTGTTATTTTTTGCAAAATCTTTTATTTAATATTGTCTGGTTTCTTAAGAAGAGTGATTTAGCTTTTAAAGGTGTTTTTATTTCGGATTCTCCCACTTAGTAATATTTTAGTGATTTCTAAGTTCATTCTTTTATCAGTGCCCCGCGAGAGCTTTGTTGGAGTGTATTTGACTACTGTATTTGGCTGCTTATTTTTACGCTTTACTTTCGAATACTGTCTTCCCAAAGATACAATTGGTTTGAATCTAATCTGTTAATTGTTACAACGAATCTCCCATTATTGATATGCATTGATTTTAGGTTATATTGTGTTTTCATAATACCGAATTCTCTTCAAGAAGAGATATTTATACGGGAGCCCTATTGTCAAAATGGATATTACGATGTAATCGATATATTTTCTACAAGAATGTTTTCCAAACCCTGATAGGTTAACAACGCCAAGATTCAAGATCACTCGATTTGACACATGCGTATTTCTTTTTTTTTTCTTCTAGGAAATACAATTTACCGAATGTATATCTCTACCCCGTCACAAAATGACCCTATTTCTAAGAACGTTCACGTTTAATATTTATAAAAAATACAATGAGATTCCTTCCTCCTACTTTAAAGTTTTGCGAGATTGTCCAATTTACAGCGAAACTTCGCGCCTTTCTCTTTGAATTGGATTGATGTGCGCTTCCCTTGGCGAAGTAAATTATGCATATGGCTTAGGTTATAATACATTACTACTTTTATATTATGTGTTATATTGTGTGAGATTTTGTTTTTTGATACCACAAAGGAACGGAAACTGTTGTAACGTTTTTCGGGATCAATTATTTCAACACATAAATCTGTTGTCACAAAAATCTCGTAAAGCCTTTGCAAATAGAAATAAATTAGACTATTATCATTTGTAAACAAATTAATTACTACATTAATACTGTAAAATTGAAGAAATTTTTGATTCAGAGATGCACAATGAGTAGATTGTTAAATTTTCCAGTAATTTATTTAAGTTATATGTTTTGTCTATAAATAGAAGAATCAACTTTATGTTAAAACGATCATACACACCACGCCAAAGTGAAAATTATCTGTTACAACCATAACACAGAGTCAGGTTTTTATGGAATATATCAATTACGTAATAATCTTAAATCTGTTGGTAATGATAAACAATTTAAGATGACAATAAAAATGTCACTGAATATATACCGTTACTACCCCGATGATTTCTTTAATAATAATTAGTGTATTCCTGAGCACCCCTTCCTTATATTAAAGGTAAACATTCTATTTTATTGTCGCTATTTATTTTAAGTACTAGTGTTCGAAAAAGGTTACTTGCAAAGTATATAAAACATCAGATATCCTTTTTTTGAATAAGACCTAATCCTACTGGAAAAAATTGAGACGAGGCGACTGCTTCACAGCAATGGAAACGAATATATATACATAAAAAACAGGAATGAGGCATCAAAAGAGGTAGCATTAATACCTTACAAATACTGAAATCTTTTATATTGTCCGCCTAATGAGAAATAAAACCAGACAAACGTCGATTTTTCTTCCTCTTTTTCGTTCTTATTACGCGAAAACACTCTCTCGGTTGACGGATACCGTTTTAATACAGTCCAATATCCATTAAAATTTCCCTCTCCGGCCTTAGAAACCGTTCCAATATGTTTCCGATTCAATTATGTTCTGATGGCGGAGGAGCCGGTGCCAAAGAAAGTAACAGGCTATAAGTATACAACGGAGCCGACAAAAGAGACGCGATACCCCGGGAAACTTCATTCAACAAGTATATTTTTAGATAGGGAGCCGTCCTCTGGATCCAATCAATAAGAGTACGGAATCCACGGAATTGAAATACATGTATCTATCTGTGTGGGTGCTCGCGAACACGTTTCTTACATACCTACATATCTATTTCCCAATAAATGTAAATAGACACCCAGATTTTCTTTATGAATTAAAGTGGGACATGTATATCTGAATATAATTGCAGTTAGCTAGCAAAATTAAAAACATGTAGAATATATCTTGTAGCAAGTATACTTTTGGAATAAATTATACGGGGGATGACCGGTTACAATGGTACATTTGCGAATTACAGACAGACTACTTTATTTATAGAAATCAAACATACACTAAGTAAAAGCGTGAACTGTTAGCTACTTTTCAACATAATCGTCGCCAATGTTAGGGCACTTATCCCAGCGTAGCACAAGTTTCTCCAAACCTTCTTTGTAAAACGCGCAATCCAAATTTGTAAAATACTGCCTCTTGAACTCCGTCGACGTATTCAAATCTTTTACCCGACAAATGAGCTTTCAACAGCCCAAACAAATGAAAATCAGAAGGAGCCAGGTCTGGACTATGGGGCGGATGGATAATAACTTCCCAATTGTGTTTCTGAAACCAGGCCGTGGTCTGATTTGATGTGTGTGGTCTTGTATTGTCATGCAACAACGTGATTCCTTTCGTCAGCCTGCCATCTTTTCTGCCTAATGGCTTTGTGTAGTTTTTCGAAAATTTAACAATAAATATCGCTTTTGATTGTCGCTTTCGGTTGTAGAAACTGTATAAGCAAAATGCCTTGCATGTCCCAGAAGACAGTTGCCATTGTCTGTTTTGCAGACTGCTGAATCTTTTCGGTGTTGGTGAACTCGGATGCTTCCACGTCATCGAGTCTTTTTTTGTGATTCGAGGGTATGGTGGTACGGTGGTGTGCCCACGTTTCGTCTCTTGCAACTATAGACTCTAGAAATCCGTTTTCCTGACGACAGCGCGTTAATAGCTCGTTAATAGCATTTTGTGTTGGTCGGTCAACAGTTTTGGTACCCATCTCCGGGACATTTTTCGAAAGCCTAATTCAGATACGACTTCACAACAGAGCTTTTAGGAATGCCGATAAGTAGAGCAATTTCCCGTATTTTCAACCGACGATCTTCTCGAATCAGCGTATCAACCTTTAATTGATTCTCATCTGTTTTCGTTGTTGATGTTTTTTTTGTACACCTTCGGGATCATCGTTCAGAGCTGTGCGTCCACTTTTCAACTGCTTACACCGAACAGTAACTTGTTTTTGACTCATAACGCTTGCTCCGTAAGCCTTCAGTATTTTTTTTTTGTGAATTTCGGTAAGTGCTGCATTATTTGCATGCAAAGAACGAATGACTACTCGCACTTCAAACTTGGAGTATGTTTCGATCGAAACTGACATTGCGCGGCTGTCACTGCACACGTTGTACTGAAGCTAAGGCAATGACAATAGTCACCTATGCAGTACATATGCGCATCCCAAGTGCGTGCAAGTTTCAACCTTATCGGAGCGACGTAGGCAGACTGTCGCGCATGCGTACCTTAGTAACCGGACATCCCTCGTACGTTTTAACATTTTGTTTTTATAATATTTTCATATATACTACCGTCAGAAAGTTTGTCTCCTATGATTTTTCATGGTAACATCTATTGTAAAGTGGATGCATACAGCATGCTGAAAAGGTTGCAGGCACTCTCCGTCGTACACTAATGTGCACGAGTGGGTACTAATACGGTTGCATAATCAGTTGTGTTGTGTGATCCAAAATGTTATTGTAACATCATGGTGATATTACCATATTGCCAGTATTGGCACAAGTAATTTTCAGAATTTTGTTCTGTAAAGTAAGTTATTCATGTTTACATCCTGTGGGCCTGTTTCCCGCTTTACCGACCCTAATGTAAGAATATACAAAGTCGCGGTCAATCAAATATTAATTAAAGTTTGAGCGTTATAGAAGAAAAAGATCTACTTATACGTAGATATTTACATGAAGAAAAAGTAAAAAGTCATCTATTTTGGATTTTCGGATGTATCGGTCTTCGGATATTCTGTGTCCAAAAAGCAACCTCCCATTCATTGACAATCTGGCAGTGTGAGATATCCCATTATGTGAAGTGAAGAAATTGCAAATGAAAAAGGTAGTTTAGCAATAAGTATGATTTCTGGCGGCCATTACTGACAGTTATGCCCGTTGACAAGGACACTTAAGTGGAAACAAAGTATGTCGTGAAACTTGTTTGTTCGTATTTTTATTGAAATTCAACGACAAAAACCCAAGCGAGCTTATAAGGACGGAAATTTAAATCACAATGAATTATTATTTTCCGAATTCATTTGTCGCAAATATGCCAATGACTGCTTTGGACTATGTTCTTTGACACACCGAGGGTTTCGTTTTAGAGTTGAACTTAACCGAATTGTTTATTGTATGAATCGATGGCATACTTAGGATGTCGTGGAATATTGAATTGTACACGAAATACACGTTTTGCTGCAGTGAGGGTTTTATAAAACGCTTTAATTGTGGAAACACATTGTCCATTCGACCTAGTGGTCGACGCTGTCGACTAAAAGAATTTTAGACATTATTACCCTGTGCTCCATTCGAATGAAGCCAGGGTAAATCAATATTCAAAATTTCTCCCCGAGACTTTGTTAAAACTGTCCTAGGGCAACCCAGACGAAACCTACAACTTACTAAACTAAATAAGAAAAGGTAAATAGATTTCAACATTCTACTTCTGCCACCAGCTTGCTCTTATAAATACCCCCTTGTAACCATAACTGCGGTGTGTAACAGCGTAAACTAACTTCTGAAAATCCCGTAATTCCTTTGAAATAATAGCGACGTGGAGAGAAATATTTACTCGAAACCTGTCAATGATACTTCGCTTTGATGTAGTAGTAGACCGAGAAGTGGTTGTAAACAGAGCATATTTCCCACCTCCGCAGTCCCTAGTGTGAAAAGTTTCACCATTTCGGGAAAAAAGTTTCCCTCTTCCTTAGCTATCCGTATCCGATTCCGCTCCAGCAACCGACTTATTTATTGTGAGCTTCGGACAAGCGAACTCCGTGTTCCATTATTCAATGTCAACAAGAAAAAGTTAGTAGAAGAAAATCAGTATAAACGTAGGAAGTGTAAATAATAAGAATATCAAGATGAATTTCGTGTATCGAACTTGAGTGGAATGACGACAAAACTCACTATGCTATTTGATATTCGAGGCGTATTTTTTAAGTAGGTAAGTACCTTTTGGATATAAAAAGAACAGAAAGAACAGAAGTGCAATTTTCTCAACAATTTTATTTTTATAAGAAAGCCGGTACCCTAATCTACTTTTCAACATAATTTCCACCAATATTAAGGCATTTATGATATCGTACAACCAGCTTCTGAATTCTACCCTCATAGAAATCTGCTCCCTGATTTACCAACCACTGCAGCACGGCCGGTTTGACGTCATCGTCGACCGCCTAGATGCTTTCTCAAGTGAAGGAACTAGTAAACCGTTTATTTTATCGAACTGTTTTTCATTTTCTACATTTAAGGCTTCAGTAATGACCGACGGTCGCTCACTACGCTCCTCATCATAAACATTAGCAGGGCTACCTTTAAATGCTCTAACACACTTTCGTACCATTCCCTCGCTCATAGTGTCTTTTCTATACGCTTCACTAATCTGCCGATGAATTTTCCGCCGCTTACACGTCTTTGGCATGCAAAAAACAAGAATCATAATCGACGGGATTTTCAATTGTCTGAGGCATTTCAAGTACGCACAAACAAACGTCAACACGAACGTACGCTTCCTGTACTACACTAACCAACAGATTTAGGTACTCAGCACACATGGGCGGAACGGCTACCGCAGCGCTGCAACGGTCATATTTAAAAACGGTACTTACTTTAAAAAAAAAACACCCCTCGTATTTGAGGACCATGGAAGCCAAGGGGTGTAGAGTAACAATTTTTTAATACCTGAGTTAAGTAGTCCAATAGGTTCTTACAATGGCCTTTTATTTAGTGGCAAAGAGAGACCTTGCTATACTATGACGTCTACTGCTTTACAGCATAAAGTAATGTGTTAATTACAGCTGACTTTAAACTTAAGACTTCATCTCATTTTACTCTTTTTTCTTCTTCTTTTCTCACTTGTCACTTGAAGCTCTTGGCTTTCAGGGTCCTCAATTGTAGTAAAATTTACAAAAAAATTATGCCTCATCTCTACAAACTAGTTAACAACAAGCATCCAGACAGAATATAATTAGCTAAAAACATTAAATGAAGGTCATAGCCAGTTTTTTAACAAACCGAATTACGACAGTGGTACATATTATAACGCTTTTTGGTTCAATAATACAGACGATATTTATTTAATACAAGTCGGTATTATTTAACCCAAAATTGGTGAGTTTGGCAATATTTTAGTGAAGATAAATTTAACTGTGAAATAATTTTTCACAAACAGGACAATGGACACAAAACAATGGACTTAAAAGTGATAGACCTTTTCCTGTCCTGGAAAGAAGGCCCAGCTTCAATTGCAGTTGATTCATGCAATACAAACAGCAGAGGACACTGAAAATGTTGAATTTGAGGTGCCCATTGGGCAAACAGACTTCCCAGAAGAAATAAAAGAGATATTGAAGATAAATAAGTGTGCACGAAATATAGTTCTTTAAGCAGTTCATAAATAACAAACTGGAATGTAAACGAATTACAAACTGAAATATGAATAATTATTCATCATTCACTAAGACGAAATTATTCAAATGATCGGTCGAAAGATCTTTCGCCATTATTATTATAAATGATGGACGAATCGGTGACCTCTAATGATTCGTCCATCAGTATTCTGGACATATTAAATGTGCTGTTTGTCATTTAATAAAGAAAGAGGATTACCCACAGCTAAATATGATATATGGTACACCTCCTGCCGATACACAATTTAGTAAAAGCAACCCAAGATTTTGCTTTTTGCTAAAAAAATAATGTTTCAAAGTAATGTGAGGCAGTAGCATTATAAATGGATGTTTTGTATTGCTGTTGAATTATGCGCTAAATGCACAAATAAGTTGTGTTCAATCTGTACATTTTGATTTTTCATAATAGTAAGATTAATTTGAATTTAGTATAGCCATTTAGAATTAAAAGCGAGGTTGACAGTAAAAACTAAATGTGAATGTGCAATCGTTTTTTTCATTTTTAAATTTAAATTGTATACTAATGGTACCTAAACGTCATAAATTGCTTAAAATATGCATAGTTGCTACTCATTTCCGGCCATACCTTTCAACTTCTAGCGTTGACCACTGTAAGATTGGCACAGGGAAAAATTAAAGGTGTAGTTTTCTTTTTAAACTTAGTATAATGCTCTACGTAATAATAGAAGGATATTAAAGCTATGATACTAGTGCATACTTTCTTAGAATTTGGTCAGTGTACCAAAAGGGAACCCAGCTTTCACGAGTGTAAAAAATATTTATTTTTGTTTGGCCGGTTAAAAATGGTGGCAGGGAAATCTAAATTTTAACCACAGAAATTACTAATATTTTGAAACGATCACCTATTGGAGACGGTAATATGCTTACATCGTTGATTGATTCATTGCCTTACTAAAAAAACAATTTTAGTGTTGCACACCTTTAATTTTATTAATGCAACATTTTCAAGTTTATCCCTGCTATACGCTTTAATCTCTTTTAATGAAAAATATCAGTTGCACTGATATTAAAGAATGCGTAATTTTAGTTTTTACAAAAGCAACCGCACTTGAGCGATTGTGAAATTCGGGATATGAATAAATAGCTTGGCTGTGGTTTCTCAATTGAGAACATGATTTTTCAATGGTAACCTATTTTAAGATCTAGAAACAAATTTCATTTTGATATTCAATATTTTTTTTAATACAAAAAAACTTACGGTAGTGATGCAACACAGTAGAACAGTGTCATCTTATTAAGATGGAATAAATGGAACAAATTGAACAAGGTTCAATCGTTTAAGTTAACTCCATAATTTGTATAATTAGTTATTGAAAATTTAGTTATTCAAAAACTAAAATTAAAATACAGAAATAACTTAAGTGTATAATAGGTAAGCAATTCCGGAAATAAAGGAGCGCACGAAAGATCTAAACGGGTGATGCGATAAATAACATTCCCAGTGTATCTGAACAGTCAACATTATCACTTACTATTAGAGCAAATCCCCAAAAAAATCCCGATTCTTTTCACCCTTCGCGCGAAAAGATTAATGGCTAACTAACCGAAGCTCCTGAATAAATACATATTACACACCCCACTTCGTGCGAGGGAGAAGTGGACCGATAGTATCGGGAAGAAAAAATGAAGGACAAAGTCGCACCGCATGATATCACGTCCGGAATCAATTTGGCACGATTTGTCGGAGGAGAAAAGTCAGTTGCAGTTAATCGCCCTTAATATCTTTCGTTTCCCCGCGTGCTCTTATCACACCGCGCCGAATCCAGCAAAGAAAAGAACAGTTATTTGATAAAATAGCAGTCGGTATTTTCGAATCTACAGAGTGAATCTCATATAAAAGTAGGAAAATTGCCGGACTTAAGTATAGAAAGTATAAAAATGCAAAAGATACTATCGAAAAATTGAAATTGATTTTTAATTTTTCCTTAATAAATTGAATTTTATGATGTAATGTAATACACAAGATAATTACGCATAAAAGTTATGTTAGAGAATATTTATTTCAATTTTATATAGTCATGTATATTGACATAGGACGTGCACCCTTTACAACAATACCCTGAACAGCGGAACAAAAATAAAAGACCGTTTGCTCACGTCAGATTAGCGATAAAAACACGTTGCGTTGCAATATTAATGTAACGATGGGGCAGGTTTGGAATTAGCCCTCAAATCTTATTTTTCATTTTGACAAACATTTTAGGCTAAGCATACACATACTAGTGTGCAAATAAAGTGATGGGGCAGGTAGCATTAAACCTGACAACACTTTTGGCTTCTCCTTTGGTGGGAGGCAGGCTACCATCTGGTGTGTCTTCAGTACGAGTTTGTACTCCCTAGAATCACTTGGGGGCCCATAGAAGTTCCTTTAGTGAACCTCTTTTTTGTAATACGTTCTGAAAACGAGTGACAGCAATCTCGAGCAATAGCGCACTATCAGATTTTTTTTTTCAGTTTTTACAAAACTTCAACAGGCCTACGGGGACAGCGTATTGTCAAGCGTGCAGATTTCTAGGTGCTTTAAGGCATTCTCATTTGCCTTCTTGATAGCCAGGGGATAGTCCATAAGGCATTTGTGCCTAAAGACAAAAGTGCTGACAATTTTGCCGACCAGTTCTCGAAACACTTCCAAAAAGGGTATTTCGCCTGAGACCAAACATCAAGAACATCTGGGTACAGCACCACGCCTTGCCGATTTCAATCAATGACTACTGAGACAAGTAAGAACATCCCTGTGGCCCCGTAGCGTCCTTATTCATTAGGCTCGGGCCCTCGTGACTATTTTCTTTTTCCAAGTTTGAAAATTCCACTCATGGTACTGCATTTTGGAACATTGGAGAACATTCAAAGGCCGTAAGCGACCAGGTGAAGGTGATGCCAGTATCTGAGTTCCAACGCTGCTATGTGGGCCGGGCAAACCGTCTCCAGCGCTGTATGGCTTCCCAAAGCAACTACTTTGAAGGAGACAATGTGGAATTGAATATAAAAATTATAAAAACAGTGCCATGACTTTATTCACGCCCGTGCAATAATATTTTTTGCCGCTCGAAATTCAGGAGTTGTGTTTGAGAAAATAACTTCCCAATAAGGAATTTATATTTCAATGATTTGAAGCATTTGGACATGAAAATTTTATTTCTCATAAAACTAATCATCTTTTAGATATGGACATACTTATTCCCATCTGCAATTGGCTTATTCTACAATATTATACAAATTGCCGTCTGAATCTCCTTTTGATACGGATGCATAGAATGAGAGACATTACTTCCAGCAGGCAAAGTGTTTACAAAAAAAGGCGAATTCTCTCTCGCATAGAGAATGGATTCGTCGAGAGAACGATGTGCCAACCGTAGCAAAACGGTAATACTAGCGAGTAAGTTAAGTAACATTTCAAAGCGGGCTGCAATTTCCGCCGCACTTATTCAAACAATCTGGAAGCGGACGTTGAACGACATCCTGCGCCAATGAACGTAATATTGGCGCAGTGTAGGATGGAAGGGGCTAGATGGCATTCCGACAAGTAGGCAATGTTCTAGACGAATTTTCCGGTTACCGAAAACATGTTACAGGTGTTATTCGAACGTAGTTCAATTAATGAAAATGTGACAATACGTATTATTACATCTCAGCGTGTTAGTGTTTTTTTTTAAATTGTAATCTCTAGTATTTTACATGTATGTATTTAGTATAAAGCTTAGATATACTACAAAGCATATAACAATATGATTTTCCACTTGACCATTCCAGTAAATATGATTCTTTGGACAAGTAGTTAATGGTCAACCAATAAACAAAACCCAATGTTATAGATTTGCATTTTGAACTCTCATTGACAATTGGTAGGGCGAACGAAGAGGTCTGGTACTCAATACCAATAGAGTATAATTTATATTTTGCTAGTTCTAGTTTTCTGTTTTTAAATTTATTTAAAAAAATACAGCGTAAGCACTTTACCAATGGCAACACATGCATGTAGGGGAACCTGTTGTGCATAAGACCAGGTGTACCTTGGTCCCACGTGGTTAACAATGCTGTCTCTTTAACACAACTGCCTTAATTTATATTCGTGCATTGTAAACAAAGGGGGTTAGTAGGAGGTAGTGTAGCTGTGATTCCCGTTCATGTAACCACCTGTCATAAAGAAAATATTTTGAAGTTGTTATTCTGTTTTCTCAGACAATCTAATTAATGTTTTATTAGAAAATGATTATCACCCAAAAATGAGAGACAACTTAAACTCATTGCTTTTAAAAACCGTGACATTAATCTGCTTCTGTTTGGGAGAAACAGCAAAATATTCAGAGTGTCAAAATGTAATAGCTTGGTCCTACATTCAATGTACTTGAGGATAAACTGGCTTCTTCCGAACAATTCAACTCTGAGTCTGAATCTGAGGGAGAATGTGAATATCAAGAATGAGGAGAGTCGTATATGAAACTTTCTGAGAAAGAAAGAGAACTTGATGTCGGCAACTATGTGCTTACCAAAATAGCAGAGAAGATATCTGTAAAGAATTTATGGTTGAATTATTGTTGGAAATGGTGAGCATAATCTTGAAGTAAGATATCTGAATAGTTTTTTTACATTAATGAAGGTTCCATTTATGAAATGGACTGTGATGTTGTCGTCTTCAAACTACCAAATCCCAGCATAGGCATTTTCCAGATGCCCTAGCTTATTTAATCCATTATTCATAGATAAACCGTCAAACTCAGTACAAGTTCTTGTAATTAAAAAAGATTGTACTGAGTAATTACTCTTTAAATTGGCTTAATTTAAACGACTAAATTCTAACGATTCTTTCAATTCCTAATTTTATAATCTATTCCATGGATATGCCACAGTACATTTAACAATAGGTTGCAAATTTAATAATTTTGGGTTGATATTCCATTACGCACCGATTACCCATAATGTTTCATCACTTTCACCGCCTAAACTCTTCTATGTATCTTTCAAAAATAAAGCGCTCCAATTCGCAATTCCTCGCATGCAAGTACACCACCCGTCAGGTCCACAAGCCAGGCGAAAAAGACACTTCCAATTTCTCATCGATGTTGACTTCCTTAAGAGACCAGGAAGACAACGTTCGTAATTTCTTCCTAACGAGCAATTCGCAATCAATTCCCTCCGTACTCAGAATCCACTCAGCGGTCACAAGAGGAGCGAATGGCAAAGCGTAGAAGGAAAAAGTGTTTGCATCAGGGAGCGGGAAAAAGTTTCGTCTTCGGGGCCCCAGTTTTGTGACGGAAACCCGACTAATCGTGTAACTTAATCAAAAGTTTGGTAATTCCGAAATGGGCTGCGAAATCGACCAAAAACTGTTCGACGAGTGGGGACGGGGGAGTGTAAAAGTGGCTGAAAAGATTTCGTTCGGGCGGACCTAAGTAAGTAACGAGTGAGGTCGCTTGTTAAAATTTCCCATCAAATGCGGTAGCAATTAATTAATTTGTTCGGGTATTTTCTTTCGACCATTAATGGGTCGTTATTATAGCGGTTGAAGCAAATTATGTTGGCGGTGTAATATGTGAAAAATAAGCATTTTGATTGCCCAACAATTGATATTAGTAGGGCTATTTAGAGTTACATTTCGATTTTTAGAAAGGTCAAAGTCCCAAAGTTTTCAAAAGGATTCACTTTATTTGATAACTGGTAGGATCTTCTTTTTTTAGAAAAAAAAATGTCATTTTATTTCGTTCAATAGTAATAGTCAGTTAGTAACAAAAGCATTAGGGGATCAAATTCATTTTCATTCACTTCAGCGGATTAAGAACAATTGTGTTACAGTTAATAGTAAACGTTAATAAAAGCTTCTTTACTATATGTTAAATATGAGTTTCATTACATGATTTTAACATACCTATACAAGTTTAGAATCATTAGCTGTAAGTGCAAGTGTGTCTTCGGACCGAGTTGAGAACATTTTTATTAAGGTTCCTAGTAATCGTTTCTATGTGCTAATGCAAGTTCTTATCTATGTGTCAAATAGAAATGTCATCAACTGCAACTTTCATAAATTAGTCCTCTTTTCTACACATCCTTCTACGCCACGTGTTTTTGTAAAAAAAGTCTTATTTGCGAAGGACGACACGTCCGTACGCTTGCATAATTAAATGCGTTTTTTATCCAATAAAAATATTAATTAATTAATAATTCTGCAATCTTATTGCCCGTACAACTTCTATCCTCTATAGAAAGATATATTTATATTTTAAATTAATATATATTAATAAAGTAAATATTACAAGGACTGCGGGGCAGCACTATAAACACACTGGTCGGGTTACTCCTCCCCCACAAAGTATTGTCGTCCCGAATTAATTAATACTTTGTGCGGGAGGAGTAATTCGAACAGTGTGATTATATTAATAAATATCATAAAACATGCAGTTAGTTAATCAGGTAACTAAATAACTTTGTACGGTTTTTGTATAATGAATATTTTTCAAGTTGTTGATCGATAGCACCTGTTTGTTATCTGTCATCTACTTTAGTGTGGAACCTTCTTTTTTTTGTTCAATTCCTAGTTTTAAATAATTGACAATGGCAACGAATGAAACTTTAATTCGAGGTTGTTTACCCTATGAGAACAAACTTCGTACCAAAACTGTAGTGGCAGAGAGAAAAATACGTATGGCATTCGGAGATGATGCCTTAAGTGACCGAACAGCACAGAAGTGGTTCAAAAAATGTCTTCGGGGGATTAACCGAAGATCATTAACAACGAGAATATTCAAAAGGTTGCGTAGGAAAATTTCAGTACAACGTCCCTAGGTCAATGTAAGTGATGAAACCATTCGTTTGCACCTTCATCAGTTAGGAACGAGGTGGAAGTTAACCAAATGGGTCCCACATGAAATGTAAAATGATAACAAATTAAGTCATCTTACCATTTGTTCGGTAAACAGTTCACGCAACGATAATGAACCAATTGTGGATATTGTACTCAAATTCTAAGCGTTCCCTTCATTGGTTACCGCCTACTGATTCGGTAACTCCCAAAGCCTCCTTGCACCCGTACAGGATTTCTGTAGTGTGTTTGGTGGACAACAAATGGAATTGTCCATTATGAGCTTTCGGAAAGGGGTCAAACCAACACTGCTAACTTGTATTGTGAACAGCTTCAGCGAGTACAAGCAGTACTCATATACCCTCCATATTCTCCTGACATTTCGCCAAGTGATAACTATCTTCATTGTCTCTTGACAACTGTATGAAGCATAGACAGTTCAAATCTCGAGTTGATGTAATAAATGCAGTCCGTCAATTTTTGATTAAAAATCCATAGTGTTACCGGCATACAAAAAATGGTGCTACGTTGGCAAAAGGTTGTTTCTTATATTTTACCATCAAAAAACCGCACGAATTTATTTGGTTACCTGATATAATGGCATAAAACGGACAAATGCTTTTTTCTTAACTTCATATAAAATAAGTTCTTTTTTTAGTCCTCCTAATTCACCCTACAGTTTATCTATAACATCAACACTTGTTATTTTTGATATTCCCTTTTTTGTTAATGGTATCTTATTCAAGTTGACATTAAAAAAGAAATCAAAATATTCATTAAATGAAGTGGATAGAAGTACGCTTCATAAAAAATAGCGATAAAAGAAATATGAAATCACTGCATTCTGGACAATTAACTTTGGGAAGCCACAGAAAAAAGAATTATTTTTGTTACATGGATTAAATTTAAAATAAAAGAAATTGTGTATGTACAATTCAGTCTCAGTAGGCTATACCCCCAACTTTCTTAATTTATAAACACGAGAAAAAACGGATATTCTAGTGAGGGAGTGATACAGTTACCAAAAAAATATATTTAATCTAAAATAAATCTAAATATTATCTTCCTATTACCAAGCAAAAAAAGTCAAATAAATAGATGTGGTGACACGACAGTGTACACGACATGTACAATGGGAGTTTTTAAAATCACGATTTGACGTTCCTACTACAAGTTCAAGTCAATTACCCTCTTCTACTACTGCCATCACAGTTATTTTATTGTAAAACTCAAACAGTAGTTCGCAGTCTAGTTCAAATGCAGAGGCAGAGAGAGAGAGAGGACGGCTTACGTTACACGAAAGCCAGAAGCCAGGATATTTTACCTTTAGTTTAGAGAACTAAAATCCAATAATCTGTCCGTATAAATTGAATCTAAAAGCTTTTAGGTATCTGGTAATAGATTCAATAAAAATTGTGCATCCTTACATTGAAAAGCTATCAGCGTTACCTCCTGTGTTCGGTAGTTTTAAAACGACTGAAAGAATCAATAATCTCGGTAATGTTGAGAAGAATTAGCTTGCGGGAAAAACAAGAAAAAAAAACTGAACGGATGAAAGAAAATAAATTATGAGTACAAAAATATGCTTTTCTGCATAAAAATCTTATCAAATCTCGTCTTCGTAATATTAAGTGAAATTACCCTACATGTATGTACTCTGCAGCCTGCCGCTAGAGTATATAAAGTACCCTTAAACCTTTATCATGTCAGAAGATCTAGGACATTTTCTTCCTCTTCGCGAATTTGTTTATTCCCCCAGAGAATTTTCCCTGTTGCTATACCGTAGCTGACACAAATTGCTTTTAAATTCGATTTCGGACGGTTTTACCGGTAGTAACAGAAGGACAGATGATGTAGTTTAAATATTCAGGTGATAGGTAGGAGCTGAAATATTATTAGTTGTCAATATTTCTCTTAAGTTTGGGTTTAAATCATTAACCTAGTAATATTTTTATGATAGATAGCTCAAGTAGGTATGTATATGCCTATCATCATTCATCAGAATGAAATTAAAAGACTAAACATTCCTGCAAAGTGTTCCAAAATTCCTGCATTAAACAAAATTCGTTACTCAACGGTTGATTATATTTTATAATTGTTTTTGAAACAATTGGTAATTAATTATGGTTTATATATTTTTTATTTTAATGAAGAATCTAAAGTTGTTACAAAATGATTCGTCATTTTACCAATTAAATGCCTGCTTATTTGCAAAAATAAAGCTAAATTTATAAATTCAGATGATGGTCCGGTACCAAACTCCTTATGTTTGATAATTTGATCTGTTATCTGGCGTTCTAATGATTAGGTGATTAAGACAAATAACAATAATATACAATAATTTTGAGTTAATGGTCGGGTGATTAGAGCTAATGACTTATATATTTTAATTACAGTTGATTTTTATTTGCAATTGTACTTCAATCTAAAAAGATAAGTGATTAACACTAATGACATGGGCAAGGACGCCTGAGTAGATTAGTACCTATAATTACATCTACGTAGTATTATCTTAATTGCGGATAAATTACATTGATTATTGCTGATATGCAGCGTTTGATTTTCTAGAGCAAAGAAGCAATACCACAGGAAAAAGTACAGATTTCAATTCTATCATACAAGTTTGGGATATGTTCCTAAGAACTTATTCAGCCAACAACATGCAGTTCAAAATAATAGGGGACAGTGGCTTGAAACAGCAGAATTAAATGAAAATCACTATAATGAGTAAAAGGCAAACGTGTTATAGAAAGAATCTCTGGCTAACGTAGGTTCTACACCAGAATATTAGAATAAAACGGAAGTCCAAGGAAGCAGTTGCCAAAATATGTATCTAGCGTTATTTATTTCACTCAGCTGGCAAGGGTGTATTGACTTAGTTCAACACCCAGTTGGTTAAAAATATTCCTACCTGTGCGCAACCTAAACTTAGCAACTGATAAGCAGAATGAATGATATTAAGAAACAAGTTAATTTACTTGATTTTTAGAAATTTTCAAAAAAAATAAATCAAACTAAATATGCCAGTTACTAGTCTGAAATACGAAGTGGTAGTAGTCAAAAGTTTAGTAAACATTGGTAATTTAGAAGGTGCCGATTCCACGAACTTTTCTACTCTTGCCTTTAATTATGCTTACAATATCTTAAAACATCGTGTTTTCTTCTTTTATGAAACTCTTATTATCGTACTACTTTGTAATTTATACTGAAAATCATATTTTTATTATTTTCCAGTTTCATTTTCAACCGAAAATGTCCAAGTGAATACAGTGAAACAGATGGTCTTTCATGCACTTTTACAGTACGCGGTCCTATTTACTTTAGTAAAATTGCAGGAAATTTAGTGAGGCGATTTATCTATCCATTGATATTTGAGGAAAAGAGATTCCTGTAGCAATGAACAATAAATTCGTATACAAATGGCATACCATTACATCGTCGCCGTCATGAAATAAACAAGTCGATAAGAAGGCAAAGAAATCACCAAAACGGTCCTTATACCCGTACAGCGGTTTCCCATTTCACATACAAGCTTTTCGAATACCTTATTGTATTCGAAATTTACGCTGTATTAGTCTGCGTTAAAAATAGCAACATAAGTCGTTCCTCGCAGGAAAATTTATTAAGCGAAGTGACGTGGTTGGTTCTTAAAAAAGTGATTCCAATCGATACTGATATCGCTCGTCGGTCACC
The DNA here is from genome assembly GCA_031763485.1 of Osmoderma eremita. Classification (NCBI taxonomy): domain Eukaryota; kingdom Metazoa; phylum Arthropoda; class Insecta; order Coleoptera; family Scarabaeidae; genus Osmoderma; species Osmoderma eremita. Next base: position 57,001 of record JARFOC010000718.1, on the reverse strand, counting down.
CGACGACCGGCGGTTGCAAGGGAGCACTTGAACAAGCTTAATAACTTTTACTACAAGATCGTCTGCATCAAAATTCGATTTTAGATTCGAGAAAATCTAAAAAAACGTATGACGCCGCAAGTCTTTGAGGAACGTTTTACGCAACAAATGCCCAAGCACGACGGAGTTGTGACAGTTTATCCAGAACGGGTGGCATTGGAAATCTGGTTACCATTAAAAAAAATGAAGAAAGAAAAAAAAATTCTTGGAGAATTTACACACATTCTCCAAGAATGTTCTTTTTAACAAATTTATTCAACAAACGTCATACATCTTCAAGGCCCTCTTCATCTTTCCGGGGTATGCAATATGAGTTATGGTCCTACAGCCACTCGATGTTACACGTACTCAGTACATGGCCCGATATACTGAGAAAACTGACGCAATTACAAAAATAGCCCACTCATATGCGGACTCATGGTAAAGTGCTGATTATTTTATATAGGCTAATAAAAGGCCGTGTCAAATTTTGTCTTCGATTGATGAAAATTGCATAGAAAACTAAGAGGTTAATAATGTAAAGAATATAATGCTACTTGCTCGCGTAATTCTTTATGAAGTTAAGCATAAACATAATGTAGTATAAATGCGTTGTATAACAAGTTTGTAACAGCACAACTGAGTTTTAGAATGAAATGAAAACGACATGTGCCGAGGGGTTAAAGGATATAAAACGATTGCTTTCAAGAAAAGCAAAGACATAATACTTCTGTTGTAAAAGAAATAAGATAACTAAGATATGTACATAGCGGAATTATACTTTCAAATAAAATGGAAACTACTCTTACTAAGAAAATAATTAAATGAAAGCATCTATTGGAGAAAATAAATAATAATACTATTAGAAATAAAAGAATAATTTATCCATTAATCAAATACATGTTCAAAACGATCTGCTAACTGAGTGCAATATTCCAATCTATTTACAAAATCTCTGGGAACATTTTCCATATTGTTTGTGGCGATATGTTCCGTAGACAATAATTAATTTTTAAAAGTAGTTCGTCGATTGTTCGAGCTCTGTTATGATGGAAACCGTAAATAGATGGTTTTGCAAAAAAAAAACATCGTTCGGGGCTAAATCAGGAGGTCTAGCAGGCCAACGAATTTCATTACCGCCAATTACTAAGCGATTATCAAATATATTACCTAAATACCCCTACATTGGGGTAGCATTATGTGCAGGTAACCAAACGTCGTTTGGTGTAATACCTTGTGTGTTTTGGAGACAGGATAAAACACCATTTTGCAAAAGAGCTAACTTTTGAGAATTCGAATTGCCATCAATAAAAATTATGCAATCCCTTAAAAGGTATGCCCAAACATTTAACTTTTATGGATATTGGGTTCGTACGTCTTTGATCACGTTTATTCTTTTGTTTCATATTTATGGGAAAAGAAGATTCAAGGGTAAAAAATGTATGGTCACCAAAATCTTCGTTACTGTTGCTGGGCTCTAGAAGGGCCTCACAAAAATTAAACCTTTCGCACTTATCATTGGGAAATATTTCCTTCGATTTTTTAATTTATACGAACAACATTCGTTTTTTCTTAAAACTCCACGAACGGTGCTATGCGCAACATCAACTTGCTGAGCAATTGCTCTACTCGACAAATGTGATTCCCCTTCCACCGCAGCGCAAATGAATGTTGTTCATTTTGTCGGGTTTCCGAGGATATGAACAGGCCCATCTTTAGGCATGGGCACACTGGGCTCTAGCCCCTTTCTCTCGAAAGGGACCAATGCATCCCCGTGCACAGGGCCCCCGCCTGGCTTAAGACGGCCCTGGATATAAACAACTATTCGTTTCAATGCTATTAATTATACGACGTGCGGTTTCATATGCAATTATTTTCTCAAACTGTATTTGAAAAGAATGTGTAATTATAATTTGTCGAATAGATTGATCACGATGGTGACATTTTATGTATTTTTTTCTTCAATCGAAAAAATATTCATACTCAAATATGAAATTAGCATCCACCATTAGCATCTATACTATAAAAAATATACCAAGAAAGCAAGCAAGGAAACGCTATTAAATAAATGTAAATCGGCCTGCACTCCACTTTGTGACCAAGCCAGACCAGCACTCGCATTTCCGAAGAATTCCAATTACACTAGGTGACTACAGCAGGCTCGCTCGTACGGTACGTAGGATCAAATATCCCATTCGGATCTACTGGCAGTAAGGACTCCTTTGTATTTTTTTCTATGTTGGTCTTCCATCTTCCTGAAAATTTGGTTCTCTGGCATTATCAACTCTATTTTCTTTCAATAGTTGATATAGTTTAAGTTTTTCATTTCTCTTGGTATTCTGTTATATTGTATTACTGTGTATGTTGTCGGTACTTTCTCATACCATTTTTGTTTCAAAGCTTCTGTTTATATATGTGATCTTATAAGTTCAAGTGTGTGTTTATTTTCCGTTAACTGTGTGTTCGTCTTTGGTAATTTCTTTTCAATTGTATATGCTTGTAACAAGTTTTTGAATTTAATTCCTTGATTAATATTCAATTCTTTTGTCATTTGGTATACCTCTATTGTAGGCGTCCATATATCCAATTTATATAGTATTTTAAAAATAATATTTTCTTGTCTTTGTAACTTGTTTATGTTTAGTAATTCATGTGTGACATAAAAAAAGCGATGTATATTAGCTTTCCCATATGATTTGGAATAATGACTTTTATTTCCTTTATTGCTGCTGTCGCTGTTGCATTTGTATTTGCTAGAGTACTTATGTGACTGCCCCATTTCAGGTTTTCTTGAACTGTTAATCCTAACTACTTTGTTGCATTTGTTTAATAATCTGTCCCTTCATTCTTATACCAATAGTAGGGTCTTGTTAGGTCGTTTGCAAATTTGAATTCTATTTAGGTTTCATTAGTAGAACGCCACTATCAAACATGAATTAACAATTAATGTTTGATAGTGGCGTTCTAAGAACAGGATTGTTCTCGGAGTGCTACGCTTGACATTATATCTTATCCTTTGTGGTTTTCTGCCGAAATGCGTATTCCGAGATCTTTACTCAACAAGGTGGTAAGGGGTATTTTTTAACTTAAATTTATTTTAAGCCACCGTATCCTATACCTAACCTACGTAGCATTATTTCTCAAAATTACCTAAATCCCTAGCAATGTTACCTTGTAAATCCTAGAATACAATACATGTGTCATCCTATATATTCCCTGAATATCGAGAGAAAAAAATGGGGCAAAAAGAACATACATAATATAATAATTGTGGAAGCTAACAATCGAAAGCAGCTAAGTACAAAAGCAGAGTCGCTATGCGATATTTTGAAGAGTTCGATATTCAACTAGCGAATTGGTTATCCAGTGACCAAACTTGAACCCAATGGAACATTTTTGAGCGATTCTTGACCAAAAAAAAATTCACACACTGTCAGGAAAAACCGGGAGATATTTTTGAATGAGGTAGAAAAACAATGAAAGTTGTTACCAAAGAATATTTTGAGGAATTTAAGGCGAACTTACACCTTGTACTCATCCGCAGTGAAACTTGTAAATTGTGTTTTCATCTATATTTCATCTAAAGTGAACATCAAGAGAAATGGTTTCTATCCCCTTTTCATTCTCACTGTGGATAAAGTATCCGTGTACAGTATACACTAAAGATATAAAATGTAAATTCGCCTTTAGTTAACAGCATCGCATTGTAGCAGTTCGTATTGTAATCGACAACAATGGAGGAAACACAAAATATCAATTTTATTCAGATCTTACTCTGTATTAATTTGCTAGCGTTACCTTGCAAACGTCCATCTCACTTGTTAGCAAATTAAATTATTCCTCTTATAGAAATTAACAAATTATAAATGAATATTGTTAACATAGTTTAGTTCGCCAGGAAACAGACGGAATTTTTACAAACCAAAGACGCCAAGTCGATCAGACCGGTTTCCTTGAGCTAGTATGGGCGAGCACACCTGCTCTCGCAACGACAAGCATGTCGTACGCCAGCAGAAACACCATTAGCAACGGGTGGCAAGAAGCGAGCAACCAACCGAGCGAACCATAGTACGACAACCATCCACACGGTGTTAATGAACTTGCAATACCTCGCGCGCTATTCTCCGACAAATGTAACTTTGTCAGGAGACATTCCCTATGCGTAAAACAACCAATTCTCAAATGATTATTTGGCGTAGGCGTTCACGTTTCAAACGGGCGGAGGAAACGGTCCTGATTTCCAAATTGAATCCGGTTGATGTTACATAATAGCGTCATCGAGTTCGATGATGTCGCCGATTCGATACGGTGCGGTTCTTTTCCTGTTGAATTACGTAAATAGGCACGGTCGAAGTGTCCTCGGCTATCGTAAAAGTTCAAGGGCAATGTCCTCGTACGAATGTCACCTAGCGGCAATAATAACAACCTCATATTTTACATAACTGCTGCATGACTATGCAAGAGTCAATAGGCGGGAGTTTGCGGTTCCGCCGTTATAGACTGCGCGGATATTAGCATTTTAGTGACGGAAAAATGAATGATATAGTTGCTGCGTGAGAGCTATAAATATGTAATCTCCGTGACGAAGTTAATACATTCAAATTCGTTTCTTAAACGATGACTTGAAAGTGATGTGAAAAACCATAACCTTTCAACGTAACTTCCTCTATCTTTGCCTATACCTCAGAAATATCGCGTTATGCCTAGTTTTTTAAATATATACAACGAGAATATAGAACACATTCAAACTTCAATCATACCCCGATATTCTTTATGATTTGGAGTTTCAATTCAAACCTACAGTGGCTCAACGTCAAACTCGGACAGTATAGCCCACATAATCCTACTAAAAGTTTTGAATGTTAATTGATATTTTTTAAATGAAAGAAATACACATTTCACTACATATAATATGCTTTCAATCTTTAAAAATAAATCTATAAATTTATTCTCTTGTTATAAAATATTTTATATTCAGAAAACATGTGCAAATTTCACATCGACGTAAAACCCGGACAATACAGATATTGTACTAAATTGAATCATCATTTCCGCTATAGATTGGTTTGTCTTCGCAAGTCAGCAATAAAACATATTAAAGACATCCGTATATTTGTTTTAAAGTAGTATTACTACAAACTTTGGGAGAATGGGACGTCAGCGTGGTCAAACCTCTGTGGAAATAAGAAAGTTAGTGATAATGCAACATAGATATGGTAAATCTGTTCGAGAGATAGAAAAGATCGTTCACAGAAGCCATTTTACTGTTAATGATGTTATAAATCGATATAAGAAGTCTAATTTAATAGCCAAAAAACCGCGAACGAGTTCTAGAAAACTATTTACTGAAGCTGACGAACATTGGATTATAAGAAAAATAAAAAAATACCCTAAATTAAGCGCTCCACAATTAGCTAAAGAAGTGGAGAAGTACTTAGGAAAAAAAGCAAATCCTGAGACTATCCGAAAAATCTTAAGAAAACATGATTTCAACGGTCGGGTTGCCCGGAAGAAACCGTACATCAGCAAACAGAATAGAATAAAGCGTATGAAATTTGTACGAGATTATTTAGGAACGGATTTTTCTTTCTGGAGTCGGGTACTTTTTACCGACGAATCGAAATTTAGCCTTTTCGGATCGGATGGCAAAAGTTATGTATGGAGGAAACCCAACGAAGAGCTGTTACAAAAGAATTTACGCGCGA
>JARFOC010000718.1:36741-51178 GCA_031763485.1 Osmoderma eremita | reverse complement strand
TATATATTACTATATATTAATATAAATATATAGTGTAAATATCACTCAAAACAGTATGTGAAGAAAATGCTCATACGCGAGCTCTCGCGCAACATTATATCACGCGAGTGCTCCAGGGTTAAATGTTGAACCAACGCTTGAAATGCGTTTCAGTACGGCATCAAGAATAAAATTTATTGAAAGCGTAAAAGTATAGAAGTTGCAACCAAGCAACGAATGATACATAGAAAAAACAACTTACCTCTTCTAAGTTGGGCACAACGTCGCTGACGATGCTACAAATGGTCTCCAAGTCCGAGGATAGGGTGAGCATCCTGAAAATCGATTTGCGTTAGTCAAATCCAGTCATAGAATTCCTGCGTAATAAGTAATAAACGCGTTGAACTTTAAAGGCTAATAAGTCTCCGAGCGGGTTAGGGGGCGACGGTTGTTTTCGTAAAGTATTATTATACAACGTACAATAAACGTCTGCGCACGTGTTCGTATTCGTGGGAAATCAGGCTGGTCTATACAGTGATGGTGGGTGTGTATTGAACCCAGCTGCTACGGCAAGTTATTATTATTAGGAGAGAAGCGTATTTGGTCGAATGACGTTGGTGTATAGCAACATGGATTCTGTTTTGTTGCAATATGCGGCTGGAAAAAAGCGGCAGATGTATGACAGTGGCACACAAACACTGCATTATAATTGCGAACCATGGATAGGGGATCTCAATTTCGTATGGTTTTCTCTTTGATATGAAATATAGGTACTGATGGAATTTAAATTTATCTTTATTTAGATATATGTAATTTTGATTGTAAAAAAATGATAATAAAAACAAAAATAATCAAAAAAAAAAAACTAAACAAAAACAAAACCAATACATTTCGGTTGGAGTGTTTGTGGGACTTTCTCTTGTTAATGATGGATAAAATGATTAAGTTAGGTGTAGAGCTACAAAGGCAATTCGTGGATGAATGTAGTTAATGGCACTTTTCTGTTCAAAGCGATAATCGTCCTCAACCTAAAGGCAAAGCAAAATAACAATAAACAAACAATAATAATACTGTTATTATTACTCAATATAAAGTTGCTGTTCATTGTTTCGGCGCTAGGTTAATATTTTGTTGCGTGTAAAATGTTTAATTTTCGTTCATTCATTTCAGTGTTTAATTCGCCTAACGCCATCTCGTGGAGGATCCGGCGATAGGTTGCACCGCATGTAACAAGGTTGTCAAATTAACAAAAAAAAAGTGACGTAGTATGCTTATTTATTTACTGATGTAACACGTGTTCATATGTATATCACAAGCTAAAAGAGATCTAAATGTATATCTACGTTAACTGTAACTGAAAATCTAAGGAGAACGCCACAATACTATAGCAATAATATTAATACTCTATTGAACATAATGGCGAAAATGGAGAAAATATGAACAGTTATACATACATATGTGTATTATGCGTTGCGACTTAATCAATAGATATGTTGCAGATTTCATGGAATTAAAAGTTTTTAAAAACATTTTAAGGGCAGTTTACTACAATTATTTAATACAAACACCAAACAATTAGACCAGGTGGTGCAATTAACGTTTAACGCCTTAACATTTTCAAAAAGACTACACTCAGAAAAATACATTAATCCAACGAAAACGAATTGTTTGAAAAAATATTATTGGATTAAATATATTTTTGTTTACTTATTAAAAGAAACGATTTTCAAATCAAACAAAATCTTATGGTTGAAAATTACGTTTGATTTAACAATAAAATTTTGTTGGAATTAATATTTCTGATATTGGCAACGCAATTTGTTAAATTATTACATAAAGTTTGATAAATAATAACCAATAAAATTGTTATTTGCACAGTATCTTTATTTCCATTAAATTAACCAATTAAAAAAATTATAAAAAAAAACATGTTGGGTCAAATAAAAAAATGTAACAAAGCTTTTTTTGTTGGTCCAACAAAAGAGCATGTTTGACTATATACAACAAAAAAATATAGTAGATCCAAACAAGTTTTGGTTAAATTAACAAAAGTATTTTTCTGAGTGTAGTTTTATCCAATGGCATTTCGATCAAGTTTTTATTTAACATATTAAGGGTTCCAATAAGATGATCCTGCAATAACGTTATACTAACTGCCCTCAAGATCTAAAAATATCTTTCTGAAATGGAACATGGTATTTATTCCGTTAAATTCTCAATTTTGAATAAAAGAAATTATCAACACTCGCTTATATTTTAATAGAAAAAAAAAGCACAATAAGGTTTATTTCTGCTTATGGAATTACCTCCGACAATCTAGAGGTGCTACTTGGAATACAGTGTATTGGTGATTTATTTATATATATGTAAATACCTCTTAACACATCCCTTTCGTGCACAATATTAATGGTTCTGGTGTAATAAAGCAAATATATTCATTAAAATAAGTTAACTGATATTTCATAAAAATTACAATAAGTAAAAAAAAATGATTTCACACACTTCTTAATTTCAATATTTTAGAACAGGTTACTTTGTTTTGTTTATAGATTATAGAAATATTTGTGGTTGTTATATTAACCGACAGTATTATAGATTATGTTATCCGTTAATTGCTTTGAACAATGTATTATTTGGTACCCTATTAGCAAGGCTTTAGAAACGATATATTTTTAAAAAAGTATTCTTTTGTTTATTTAAAATATCTCATCCAATATTAATTTTTGGTTTGGTAAATAATAATACCTTCCAAAACTCTTAAGAGTATCAAAAAAAGTACCAATTTTATTTGAAAATTGTTTTGCAAAACTAGTGGTTTTTAAAATATTAAGATGTCAGCCGTCTCTATGTTAAGCCCTTAATACTGAACCACCTAAATGGACCACCATTGATAAATCTTTCTTCCCTTTACTCCAAAAATAATTCCCATAAAATTCTCCTTGCAATAAAAACACTCATTGTTTCTGGATTTTGGTCGATTTTTTGTTGATCAAGCACTAACATACAATCATAATTATTTGTACTTTCACTTACTTCTTGTTTAAATAGGTACAGTAATATGTTTTTATTAGATAGTGTTCTTACGTCATATACTTATTCCTAAAATTAGTTTTGTTATATTCAGAATATAGTCGCTTCTTTGGTACCACTTTGCTTAATTTGAAAACAATTGCTGTCGTATGGTAACTCAATAAAAATCATTTTCTCAAATAATTGCAGCTAGCAATTATTTGTTGTTAGTATAACTGCATAATATTTTATTGAAAAGTAAAATTGTCTTTGTTTAAAGCTGAACGAAATATCTGGACTGATACTCCTATTTCCTGTTTTTATGGTATCTGTTATGCAATCCAGCTTTAATTATTGTATTCGAATGAGTAATCCTTTGTCAAGCAATATTAAGAGTAGATGTTGGTGTTTTTTCCTTAGCTACCGTGTGTTCGGTAGCTAAGTTGTGTTAGTTATTTAGTTGGCTAAATGCCTTCGAATGATCTATCTTTTGACTACAGCGTTAACATTTAGTTTATATCTGATATACTTTATTCGAATTATTTGATTTTGTTAAAATTGGAGGTCATTGCTCTTCAAATTTTCGAAATCAAACAAAGTTCTAACTTTCAATGGGTAACATAACTAAAAACACCAAATATGTCACCGCTATTATGTTTTACAGGTTTAAATGTGTATTAGGTATCTGAAAATTTAATTAATTGTCAAATCATAATAGCGAATGTTATTTCACTTCCCTTCTTTTTGGAAAATATACAACAAAATCTTATACGAAAAGAATTACATTAAAGTAAAATCTGCAGTTTTTCTAAATGTTCATGACAATATAAATTTTAATAATGTCCGTTCATATAATAACAATTAAGTTGGCAACGCAAATACACATATATTTCCATCACTAAAAAAATATGTGGTTGGTACTTACTAAAAACACAAGTAATTGAAAATAATAATAACAATAAAAACGAAATACAATTACGTCATAACTATTGATGAATAGTTGGCTTAAGCAGGTGCAACCAGGGCCGGTGTGAGCACAACAAAAAGAAATATTTTGAGAGAATGAGTAATTTTACCGTTCAGGGCCCGGGCAATCAGGGACTGTAATCGAGGCTTTGTACTGTGATGGTCAACCATAACGATGATGTCAATCAAGTCACAAAAGTGGTGTGGTTGGTTGGTGGGCAGTCGGTGGTGGGTCAGGTTCATAGTTTTCGACAATCGAATGGGCCGGGGCGGGCCGGGCCGGGGGACAGAAGACAAGTAAAGTTAATATTTTTGCCATATTAAGTGTCTCTGCAATCTTAAAAGTAAAAATCTGTTTCCGTTTAGCTTTTTAAAATTGTATCTTTCTCGTTTCTTAAATACAAGGCAATGTCTATCTGGTTTAACTCTAGGGGTCCACGTGGTCACGGTGAGACAGGCGATTACACCTGACGGGTCCTATTACCGCCTAATATATGTACCTATGCTAGTAAAGAGGAAATAAGATATGTCAAAAAAGAACCATCTGGTAAGTGTGGAATTAATACCGGGCATCATGTTATTATACCTCCTACAAATTTCAAAAAGTAAGGATTAACAAAATAATAGATATTTAAAAAATTAAATTTAAATACTAAAAAACTTAAAACATTTTTGGTCATGTTTGAATTTTATCGAAAAAAAAATGCAATCAATGAGGAATGAACATCCTAGTAATTATGCGTATATAGCTTCTACGTATTGTGAAATGGTCTTTTTTAAACTTTTTGTTCTCGTTAGAATGTCCTTTCTGGTCGCAACAGATTTTAGCAATTATTTTATAATTGCCTTGTTCAGCAGAGCAAAGAACTCTTTGTATAATTTCCGCCATTTCTTGAATTTGTACGTTGAAAAAGCAATGTTCGTAATTTAAAATTCTTGTCTAATTTATAGGAAGCAAGGAATCAACTTTTTTTTCATTTAAAAAAATAAAATATCTCTCGATTCTCGAGTATTGCAGGTGTGTTTGTCTCCGTTCAGGTTGAACACTTCTCTATTCTGGTGGACTTACGTAATACAACAAACATAAAGAGATGTTGAGTATGTATGTGTATGCTTTGACAACAAAAATGTGTTCTACAGCTATCTCTGCTTTCAAGATCACAGAAATATCGAAAATTCCTTTCTTTTGTAGAACAATCGGACCTCATCGCCAGTAATGTGCTTCAGTCTTCTGATTGACAAAAATGCTGATGTCAGTTTGTTTGCCAAATCATTTATATGGTGCTGCCACGGTAAGTTAGAATCTACGAAGACGAAATTTTACTTCTGCTGGTTGACCAATGATCTTAGGATAGAAGATATTAAGGTCTGTGTTTCTTTTAGATTTATTTACAATTTACTAGCTGCAAACCAGTTCTTAGTTTTTTTAATCGCTAATTCTGAGGATCTTGAAAGTGCCTTGCAGCCCTATTCTTTTACCAATATTGACGTATTACAGGCATACCTGGAGCTACACAGCAATTATTGACGGAAAGCCATTGACGTAGATTATAAAAAACGAAGGACCTAAAATCGACTCTCGAGGGACACCATGATTCCAACGTATGTATTAATATATCATGACTAACCGAATCAAACGCTCTTGATAGGTAAAGCAAATTCAGTTCCGCAAGCTTACCCTCATCAAAAGCTTTATAAATAGAAATCACTACTTGCCATAAATTAGTTGTAGAATGTGCCTTACTATAGCGGTGTTGTTCTGGCCTGAAATATCCACTCTGATTGAAATTCAGGGAATGCTCCTTGTTCAATACACTTATTGCCAAGGATTCGGCTATTTCCTTATGTATTTATTTTACCCGATATGTCGAGATATTAGCTACGTCACTGGTGTACTTGCCTTTTTGATGTTTTAAAATTTGTTCAATTTCGTTGAGACTGGCTGGACTCAAATACAATAATTTCCAGCTACCTAGTTGGTGATTATGTAGTAAATTCTCCGCAGCGTGTATACTTTCTGCAATTGCGTGGCCTACTGTACGAAAGTATTCGTTCAGTGTATTCGCAGAGAGTAATGGTTCATCCTGATTATGATTACTTATCATGTTATTAATAGTTTTGCAAGTAACGCATCATCATTAACAAATAAAATTTCTAATTTATTTGAGGATTGAATAAAATTGGTTACGTCTAAATAGCACGTTAAGTGGCGTAAAATATGGTAACAAAATTCCATCGCAAAATTTTATATAATTTAAAAAGAGGAACTGAAAATCTTAATAATGTTTGTTTGCAAGTAATTCGAGGCATGACTTTTCTTATGTATCGATGTTTTCAATTTGTTTTGTGTATAATTTTTACCATTTTTTCCAAACGTGAGGTTTATATTAAATTAATTTGACGTATTCGAAACACAAAATAATGTTAATGTTAACTAGTAAGGATATTGTCTTAGAAGAAATAGAACAAATACTAGTTAAAAAATTGCATATTGTGTATTTTTTAGTGTTCCGCAATGCGGCAACAGTGCCATCAGAAGACAATACTGTTTGGCGTAGAAAACCAAAAAAGCTACTTTTGTTGCCTGGACATTTTCAAAGGGTTCAGATCAGGAGGTTGAACTAACGCCACCATATCTAATATTGTCGTGGGGATAAATTCTGGCTTATACTCTAAGTTTCAATTTGTACAATCACATTTTCGTAGGGTTCTTATGACAGAACTTTTGTCTAGATTGCTAATAGATCTGCTACTTGACTTTTCCCTAATTAAATACGTAAAGCACCGCCTTCTAATGAGATATATGTACTCCTATTTTCTTTCTTTTTAATATATTGTAAAGAATGTTCATTCCTAATAAATCGTCACCAATAATTAACGCTCAGTGTTACCAAAAATGTTTATTTAAAAGAAGCATAGGTAGATTGAATTTTTTTAAAATAAATTGTAAAATTAACATCTAAACTTAATTATAACATAAACGGAACAATAACACTTAACAATACAGTGATTTCTTTAGGAAATATTTTGAAATAAGGTATCTCCAAGATAAATTATGTATTTAATGTACAAGCGCATATGTGCCTTAGAACGAGTGAAAATAATTGCGGCAGTTAATGTTACTCATTAAAACCAACCACCCGCATCCAAAACTTGTAAATAGAACACAAACACCGTCTCCTTTATTAATAAAATTAATCGGTAAAAAAATTTATGGTCAAACGCTAATATTCCTGTGAATAATAGCGCTAAAATAGCAAACTGCCGTGACTATCAATGTTATAGTGTTACAGGAGAGATTATTGTTAAGTCTTGGGTGTGCTAAGCAAAGTTTCGGTATGTTCTTCTAACACATCATCGTTAATACAACATATATGGAAACAAAAACTATTTAGGAAAAAACATGACTATTTCTATTTTTCTTTTTTTGAAAGGTGGAAGCCTTCCGGCACTTTCCGTCTCACGTACGTCGAATAAAATGCGTCCAACCTCCAAAAACTTACGCACTGCTCTCTACATGCCTTGCCATGCGGGCTACTGACCTGACTTCTCAGCTTGGTGATATTTTGGCCGCCTTTGCCAATAATGGATCCTGCGACCTAAAAAAACACATTTATAGTACATCTTAACAGTTTTCATACATTATTCATGACACGGGAAGGTTAATTTGCATAGAATTTGGGATTGCATAATCTGAAAATAAAATAAAAATGCGACAGCAGACTAACAAATTATGTCTGAAGATACATATTTAAATGCGGAAACTAATCCGAAAAGGAAAAAGAAAATAAAGTATGTGTATCTGTGGAAGCGGGTCATTAATTTTTAGCTACTCTAATAATAATGAAAATGCTAAATCAATACAAACTTAAATGGCTGACGTCGAATTGATACAGTTGTGTAAAACAATGCTTTCAGCATAAAATCTCTTGAATAGTAATCGGTGAAAATAGACATACATATACATATGTATATATGTAGTTTAGGGATAGCAACAAACTGAAAGATCCTAAAGATAATTCGTCTTAAACGTACATAATCCCAAATAATTCATAATGTTTATCATTGCAATTCTTGTTACGTTACAACAAATTCATATGCGGACATTTCAATATCTCATATTCTATCTAGCATATTTTTATATTTGTACTCATAGGGAAAATCTGAACTTCTCTAAATTTACACAGCAATTAATCTCTCAATTCCGAAAATTGTTTTTATAAAAAATACGCCATAAACATTATTTACAAAAGAAGCTCTTAATCACAGGAAGTCTCGCAAAGGGTTACAACTTCAGTCACTACAATTAAGTCAGTCAGTCGCGCTAAAGGAGGTATATAGCATCAATGTTAATTTTTATTAATAAGATAACGTTAACACTTACAGTACCGTCAACGGAAGTTTGGCCATGTGAAAAACCTACTACAGTTGGTTTATTTCCAAAATTTTAGGTATTCAATGATAATAGGTTTAAGTATATGTTATAAACACACTAATAAGCAGAGCATTACGAAGAGTAAACCTAAGGAAACAAATATAATTTCCATTTTTTTATGAGCAAAATTGTAAAATTTATTGGAAACCCTTCAGCATTAAGGTTACGCAGACAAAGGTTATATAACTACTCGATATACGGCTAGCAATACTTTTCAGGAGGTGTCTAAAATATTAGTGGTAAATCAAGGGATTGTTAATAGATGTCCATTATGGACGGGCGCTATATTACTAACTGCTACTAATAACCGTTACAGCCGAATCACCGTCTTCACCGTTTTCGATATTAGCAATTACCAAAATCACCGGTAGCTCGACACATCGCCCATTACGGCTACAATATATTAAAGCCATAACGGGCGATGTGTTCTTTAAACCGTGTTTCTATAGATTTCCTTGTTTGTCCAATACAAACCTTATCAGGGTCACCACATAAAATATATGTATATACTTCCTTAATTTTATTTTAAGCCACATATTACTCAGTAGCGTCTTGATTTCTTTTTGAGAATGTAGTTGTTCAATTTTAATTCATAGTATAAGTTCGTAGTTTCGATTAAATCTTGTCATAGAAGACCTGACTGGCACACGCTGTTGCGTATAAAACCCATAGGTAGTATTGATTAATGCGAGGAGTTTGACAACTATCAGAGCACCAAGTACCTGCTATAAACAGTGTAGCAAACTTACTTGCTAAGCAATTTCATGCACCCGAACAGATTAGCGAATCCATGCTAGTATTAATGGAATTAGTTGAAGTTGACTGAGAGAATTTCAATGGGCACTTGACAGCTGCTTTAATATAAATTGTAACACACCTTCCGTTAGGACTGTTTCAATCGGCTAAAAGGACACAGACAGCAGCCATTATTGAGGCTAGACTATGATTTCAATTTCAATTGCAATTTTGCTAATAGTAATAAATGTTCGAAAATTGAGCAAAGTGCAAGTTAGTTTTGTTAATTTGCAGCATTTGAAATCGCTTAAGCGTAATAAATCTACCGTTACAATTCTGAAAGAGTACTACTATACTTTCCAGTAATTGAAGAATTTAATAAAACAAACAATTTGCCAACACTACTAACATTTCCATTACGAAAATTATCGCAAGCTGATTACACAAAAATACAACACAACTAGAATGTACAAATGTACACGACAGACATACCATATCTATTATTTGTGCACGCTATAGATTAAAATCTAGGAACGAAGTAGACGCCAGTTCCCGTCTCGCTTTTATGCTGTATGAGTAATTTCTTTCTGGAATTCCCTTTTGTACTGTCAATTTGCGTGACTGTTATAACGTTGACGGACCGGCCGGCACCTGTACATACATACTACATCGTTCTTGTCGTGTCAGTGCGCCATTTTGTGCGACGAATGGCGGTTATTGTAGTATTATCCGTCGGAACTTTATGTTGTTAGCAATAATGTCTTCGCGAAAAATTAAATAAACCGTGACCATAAAGTACGAAAACATTAAGCCGATTTTCACCAAGATAAGTAGTTATTAGATTAATCTATTGTCGTTTGTGAGTTTGACATACAAGGGCGTGGAAAATAATGATTCTCAGTGTTGCTAGATTCATATTTCCAAACATAAATCTATTAAAGCCATTTTCGCAACATACAATAATCTAGTTAACATTGGAATATTGTTATTTCTTTATAATTTTGCACCATTGCACTAGTTTAGTAAAATACACTGCAAGTTCTACAGACTTTCGATTTTCATACTTTTTGGAAGGATTTCTGGAGAAGCATCTCCAGTGGTTCTGACACTTTTTTTTTACTTCCTCAAATTTTGATTAGCATAGATCTGTGCTTTTAAATAGCACGACCGACAGTCAAATCAGAGAATTGAAAAGGGAAAAAAATTGTCTTCGTATTGTGAGATTAAACACGCCTGTTCAAGCACGATTTCTTGGCAGTTGAAACATTTCATAAATTCAATTGATAAGCTCTTTCAACTGATGAACTAAGAAGTTGTAGACTATGCTTGGGGTTATTTATTCATGAAGGGCATACATGGATAGATAAGTAATACAAGAAGCTATACACCTATCTGGTATGTATACACCATGAACAGTTGAGCAAAAAATGCACAAAATTATGCAGGTTTTTGTTATACTTCACATATTTGTATATACGTGTGTACCAATCTAGCTTGGTATTCAAGATTTTGCCAAAATGGCTGTTTTCTTAGTGTTGGACTTGTAATTGACTATTTGCAATGTTCATTTGCGTAGATCTAGAATGATAGCTTATCTGCACATGCATATGAAATGTAAAACGTACAAAGGTTGCCTTACTGAGAAGCGACACTAAAGTAATGAACCGTTGGAAAGAATATTTCCAAAAGTTGCTAGACACGGGACAAGAAACGGAAGAACAAGAGGGAGAAATAAGTGGGGGCACAGAAAAGTTAGAGCAAGATAATGAAGACTGTAAGACTAGAGGAACTGACGGAAGCCGTTAAAGAACTCAAGAACGGCAAGGCGCCGAGTATAGACAAGATTACGGCAGAAATGGTCAAATCTATGGGAGAATGTGGAGGTACTATATGAATTGTTTAAAAGAATATGGATAGAAGAAGAAATACGGAAAGAATGGTAAATAGGGTTACTACTACCAATACACAAGAAAGGCAGCAGTAGCGATTGTAATAATTATAGGAACACTGCTGAGCACAATAGTTAAATTGTTTGAAAAAATACTAGAGAAGAGGTTGCTACGGGGGGTGGAACCAACCTTGTCGGAAGCTCAGAGTGGATTTAGAAAAGGGAGATGTACCCAAGATCACATATTTCGATTGAAAGAACTTATTGAGAGAATTCTCGCTACAGGAAGAATAGCATATCTCGCCTTCGTAGATATAGAAAAGGCATTCGATAAGGTAACGAGAAGACAAATCTTGGAATCGCTAGAGCAAAGAAGAGTAAGTAGAAAACCGATCAATCAAGAGCATGTACAGCAGAAACATGAACAGAGTTATAAGTAAGAATGGAATGTCCGAAATATTTACTACAAAAGAGGGAGTTAGACAAGGAGGTAGCTTAAGTCCGCTACTTTTTGTCACCTTCATGGATGAAATAATAAGGGAGGTAGAAAAAAGAAGTAAACCACTATACATTGAGTACAGAAATTTGGAAAGAATTGGTGTATCTCATTGTCTTTGCGGATGATGTAGCTATAGTTACAAGAAGTGGGGAAGAGCTAGAAGACGACTCAAAGATATGGAACGAGGTGCTATTAAAGAACGGGAACAAATCAAAGACAAAAGTGATGATAATATCGAAAGAAAAGAAGGAAATAGAAATAACAATAAAGAACGAACACATAGAACAAATAAGCAACGTTCAATACCTAGGTGTAACGCTCGAAGAAACAGGAAAACACGGAATAGCCTTTGGCAACAGAATTGGAAAAACAAATAAGGTGTACGCGTGTATGCGTTGAATAAAAGTTTCTTAAACAAGCAAGAAGTGTCAAGGGGGACAAAGATGAATGTTTACAAGGCTATATATAGACCGACACTTACATACGGTTGCGAATCTTGGATATTGACGAACCACGAAAAAAGCAAGATCAGAGCAGCAGATATGAAGCATTTGAGAAGAGGGGTATGAAGAATGGACCGCATTAGGAATGAAAATATTCGGAAAGAACTAAATATTATACCAATGGAAGAATTTATTGAGCAACGACAGCTCGGACGGTGGGAATCCAAAATACAAGACAAGAAGAAACGATGTAGGCTAAAACAAACATGGGATAATATAGTGGGAAAAATTCTAAAGAAGAAAGGATTCAGAAGGGAATAAAGCAAAAAAACTAACAAGCAATAAGAAGGAATGGAACAAATTTACAAAGAATTAATGAATTAGATTAGGTTAATTAACTACCCTACACCAAATGGGTATAAGGGAATGATTATATATACATATACTATGTATATACGAAATTATGCACCAAACGAAAGTTTATCTTTCGTAAATCACCCCAAAATTATATGCAAAAATCTTTAGAAAAAGGTTCAACACTTCTTTGCAAATTACTGACAAACTAATTTAGATAAGACACAATTTTTTAAACTGTCGCAATCAAGGTAAGATGCATGGAAGAAATATTATTTTTAAACGAGTGTATGGTTCCTCAATTTATCACCGAAAATATCAATTTTCCAACATATGTTAAATTATCCAGTCAACCATATTGGATTTTGAAAATCTTATACTTCGACTTCGACCTTCGCAATTAGCAATCTCAAAATGTACGATGAAATGTTTTTGAAGAAGATGGAAGTATAGATATTTCTGCAATGAATTTTTTTACTGAAAAGTTCACACACATCATTATTTGTTGTATGAGAACCAAACCAAAGGTAAGGGCCAAGAAGCAGACGAAAATCCGTTGTGCATACTTGAAAGATCGAACATTATTGGAGTACGCAAAAAATCTGAGAAATTCGACTCGAAAATGCCTCAACCCCAACAAATTTCCTAAAATCCCAACATTTATATGGCACCACACATATATTCGCATTAGAAATGTAAAGGATTCAAATAAAATATTGTCGCAAATACTAGCAAAGGTCCGCCGAAGTGTGAACGGAAATGATCAGTACCGAAACAAAAGTTACAGCTTGTGAGTTTTATACGAACGTTGGACGTGCGTGGCTTGTGGCTAAGAGAAAGACGTATATTGGAAGGACCTCTGCCCAATTGCGTCACGAATGCAAATTTCAAACGCCGGCGAGAGAAATAAGGTCTTCTGGAGGATGGATACAGCGGCGCGAAGGATTCTACTATCCTACTGACAAATCTCCTTCCGCAATTTCCTTCGACTAGGACCTAAATAAGCACTGGAAGCGACGGGAACGTGCGTTTCACGGCTACGGAGGGTATTTCAGAGGGTAATACAAAACGGTTTTCTGATAACACGGTCGGTCATCCGGAAGAATAAATAAACTCTTGGGGCTTTGCGAGGCATACAAAAATTGGTTTTGGTGCGGTGTTGATATCATAGGGAAATTGGGAATTAATTTCCAAATTTAAGTCATTCACTTCTACATACATGAGAAACATATAGAATCGCTAATCTAACAATTTTCTTCGATATTTTCTGGCTTTATGTACTTCGGTATTTCTTGTTTGTTTAAAAAAGTATTCTTCATCGTATCAAAAATTTTCCAGCTCCTTCCAATCCTTCATCTATCTCCTCTGGTTTTCTAATCAAACTCGTTGGTCTCCGAACTATCTATCTATAAGCGGCTTACATACAGCTAATTTTTCCATCTACCGCATCCTAAATCTCCAAGAGACTCTATCTCTAAAACCATCTTCCTCCAATCCTCTCTTCTGCATAGCTTCATTAATTCCTTCTCCCCTATTCTTTCTTGGTCTTCCTTTTTCTTCTATTAGCAGGCTTCCATTTCCAAACCCTGTGTGGTAGTCTGTCCTGGCCCATTCTCCACATGTGGCCATACCACAATAGTTGTTTCCATTCTATTTTATTTATTATTCTTGTGTCAACTTGCATTATTTCTCTTATTCTTTCGTATCTTTCGTGATCCAATAATGTCTTCTTACAACATCGACTCCAATACAACTTATTCAACGTCCACACTTCACTTCCATAGGTAACACACCATTCGAGTGGAACATCCGGGTTAAGTTTTCTTTGAAATATTGTCATTACACAACACACACTGAAAAAAGTTTTGATGTGATTTTATATACTCATGGTTGCGGGGCTATGACCAACAATAATCCTGTAAATTTCACATGTTGCTTGTAATTTTACAAAGAATTTGCAAAATCTCATATAACACGTCACGATGCTAGTTGAAGAGGTATGTAAAATCAAAATGTAAAATTACAGAGAACAGTGAGCATGTTTACTAGCACAGCTGTAAATTTTAGTTGTAAAAATACAAGTAAAATTTACACAGAAGTAGTATTTTTACATAATGTTTTTACTTGAA
>JARFOC010000718.1:7646-20246 GCA_031763485.1 Osmoderma eremita | reverse complement strand
AACTGTATCTTAGGATGTATAGAATTAAGATGTTCCAAAAACAGATTAAGATTTAATTCTCCGTGCGGCCATATAATATATATATGGTACACTTACCATGATCAACCCCATTACCGAATAATGAACAGAATGAGCCACGTATACTCGAAACACGTGTCCCCAATTAATACAGTTTTGTTTATTATACTGCTCGACCGTCCTTGCAATCTATACTATAGATCGTCTCAACTTCCGTATGCAGTATGGGATGTAATAGCAACTTTTATCTCTTACTATCCTTAGTTGCTGTCATCTTCACTTGCGATTGCTATGTTACAACTTTTTACATATGTCGGCGTCGGCGAAGTACCTATCTATCTGTCTATTAGCTTTTATGTTTCTGTTGCACTTTGCCCAAGTCTGAAGCAAAACCTGATAGCACACCGTTGCTTGAAATGAAGGCCTTTCATTTGTAGAACGCACTACGAAAACCGGGTTCACGGAAACAACGACAACAGACTACCTAATGACTTGATCGAGTTGTCCACTTGTCGCCTCTCCATATCCCGTGCTTCCCGTGATGCCATATCAAACACCACGTTGTTAGTCTCATTACTTAATTTACACACCTCGTATGTTGATTACACATTTTGAACTTGAAAATGCTTCAGTAACACATGCTTACGCTGTGGCAGTCATGTCATTGGACACCCTGCATATACATGTAATTATCTAAATATATTGAACCATTTAATTTTTTAGCATAATGGTGAAGTATAAAACGTGCTCTGGAAAGGGATGTACCGAAAGAACTTCAACAAGACATGGTTCTCCCAATCCTGTTAAGCATCGTATGTATTATGTAGGAAACGGTAAATGTATATAATGAATAAATCATTTTTAGTTTTCAATGTTTTCAAGCTGTTTCACTTTAGTTTAAGCACAAAAAGTATATATGTATTGTTTAATGCTTTATAAAGTTTGAATAACAGGGGAATATCTGTTTAAAGTTCGATTTTGCCACTTTCTAATTATTCTACAAGTTGCAAAATATAAACGGCTTCATTTTAGGTAAATTTAGAATAAGAGCGATTTAAATTTCCGCGCCTCCTAGGAATTCGAGTGAAGCTGTAGTATCTACAGGAGTTATCTATGTTGGCGTCTCTTCTTCTTCCAGCCAATATCTCCTAAAGAAACTGCCTTTGTGTTTCTTTGCACACATGGTTTCTTCTATGAATCCGCGAAGTTAATTTGTCAAAATCTGATGCCAAACCCCTATTTGTATTGTATGTGTTATGCGTGAAAATGTGTTGTGATTTTACAGTTTATTTAAAAATAAAATATTCTTTTATCTAGTAACATTAATTAGTCCCATTATCTGGAAAGTATTGTTTATTTCTTAGAAGTATAGATTCCTGCATTACCGGCAGAGGTGAGACATTTAACAATTTCATATGCAACCGTCAATACGCATTAATAATCCTAAATCAGAGAGAAGTTAATGTTCAGAGCTCCTTAAATTAGCCGTTTTAAGTACAACGTAAATTTTATGTTGAAATAAACCGAGAGCTCTCCGTAATACTAAAACTCTCCTAGTTTCTTTGTCTTTTAGGGACCCATCTCTCATATTTCCTCGCCTCAAATTAAATTTTCGGATTAATACTATACGGCAAAAAAAACAATTAACCCGTGAACGCGATCCATCTTAACTGAGAGATTCCCATGTTCAATCGGTTCTTTACACAAGTAGCAATCGATAATCGGTTAATTTCCGTTCCAGTTGGCGGAACTACGATGGCCCTGAAACTGACCAACATGACCGCACCCGCGGTCGCCGATCCCAGAGAGGACATGGAGCTCGACTGCCACTTCGATATGGGCGTCGAAAAACTGTACGCCGTCAAATGGTACAAGGACGACCACGAGTTCTTCAGGTGGGTACACCGAACTAGATGTTATTTTGCGACTATTTCGTTCGATAATTCCTTTGATGGTCGCCGCATATCGCAGGCACCCCTGGACGTACAGCCTCCCTAATGAACTACGACCTTACAGCCTTGTTCGCCTAATTACCCCTACATAATCTCCCACCGGCGCGTCGCGTCGTTGTAGTAAATTTACGTGAGTGGCTGCTTTCGAGTTGAAGCTCAGTTGATGTCGGGTCGCACGACGATGCACCACCGCTTCATTATCAAGGGCGCCACAGCCGCTAGGAACGCGATAAGGTAGTAGGAAGGGGTGGTTCCACCGGATTCGTAAATACAAAGCGGGATAAAAAGAAAGGCGCGCCCTAATTACGTAATTTGTGGTCTGGGCTGCTAATAAAAAGGCCTCCACGTGCCTTGGCATTCATAAATATTTTCTTAATGAGATGTTACCCTAGTAATTGGCATAATCCAAAGGTAAATAAATGCCAAAAATGCCGTATCAAAAAAAACAGAAACAACACTACCACCAATACCTTCCATCACCGTTTCCGGCATAAACTGTTAGAACTTTAAATCATAATTCAACAATCAGAATGTCACAGAATAAAATGATCGCTGGTCTAAATGTTGATCCAATCGTGATATTATTCTAGCATTTCTTTGGAAGAATAAGTAGTAGTAACAAGTAGAAAACGAAGAAGTAATAAGGGCAAGTAGACGTTTAAAGTTGATAAATACACAAAAACGTACAGATTCAAAAGAAAAAATAATAATGATAAGTTGGTAGATGGTCTAAGTTTATAAGAGTTATAAGAGTTACATTACTTTGCTTTATTTTAAACAGAAAACTACGTTTAGATCAAAGAAGAAATACGCACGTGGACATAACCGCACACAACTAGGATTATTGCGATAATTACGATAAATATATACAAGGTGACGCATTAGTGTGGCAAAGCTCGATATATCCGTTATCATATAACATATAAAAAAAGGCTATTTACGAAAATGGCAGACAGTCTTAAACTTAACAATCTAAAATTATTTTCATATATACAGTATGTTATTTCATCAGAGTGAACCAAAAATACGTTTTCTTAAATGGAGCACTCTATATATTATTTCACATTTAGATTAAGTTAATGCCTCACACCCCCAATATACAGTTTCATTAAATTATACAGCTTGTTTCAGAAGTTATGGTCAATTTTATATGCAAATCACTGTAGGTTCAAGGTCTTGCCGACTGCAAATGACACAGTCTGATATTTTTCATTTACAAGCATGGATTTTTTCTATTCGCCCACTATTATAGCAAAGTGACACGTTCTCAAAATAGTCAAAACTGAATACAGGGCAAGTCAAAACTCAATACAAATACATTAATTTCTCAATTATTTTAAAAGTATCAACCTGTATTTTATATCATAAAACGAAAGAATAGTTTAGTTACTTTTATTTTGATTAAGCACTCTCTGTACCTAAAATCATTAATTTCCAAGATATTTTAAAGTATTTTTAAAAAGTGAGGTTCTTTGAAATTATTTTAATATAACAAGTTAGTCATGGAAAAATAACAGTTTAATGTTGAATACAACTAGAAAATACAAACATTTATAACCTACACTAATGATTAACATTTAATTAATTAAACAACTGTTTACAATGTAGCTCTATAATGAATGTTCAAAATATCCACCCGCAATACAACATTGCAGCCGTTCTTCAAGCTATCAGCTTAAATTCCTTAACATTTCTTAATTAATACTCTCCTTGTCCATCTTTCAAGGAAATGGTCGTATATTAACCTAGTGTGAAGTAACGAAGCTCCATCGTGCAAATACCAAATCCTTTGATGAACGTTTAGGGACACATTTTCCCATAACAATGGTAAATGATTTTCTAAAAACTCTAAATAAACTTGAGCATTCACTCGTCCTTCCAAAAAATGTGGTCCAATTACATAATCTCCTAGCTAGCAGTGAAGACTTAATACTGTCTTGCTGTCATTTTTTCACGATTAACTATATTAAAATAATTCCTAAATATCTCACTTTTATAAAAAGACTTTAAAATATCTTAGAAATTAATGACTTTAGGTAAAGACACTGCTTAATCAGAATGAAAGTAACTAAACTATTCTCTCTTTTTATGATATAAAATGCAGGGAGATCCATTTAAAATAATTGAGAAATTAATGTATTTGAGTTCTGACTCGCCCTGTATTCAGTTTTGACAATTTTGAAAGAATGTCACTTTGCTATCAAAGTAGGCCAGTATCAAGAATCTATGTGTGTAAAAGAAGAAATTCAGAGTGCATTGTTTGCAGTATACAAGGCCTTGAATTTCCGGTGATTTGCATATAAAATTTACCATAACTTCTGCAACACGCCGTATAATTCAATGAAATTGTACGTTGGAAGTGTGAAGCATGAGCTTAATCTTAACCCGAAATAATATACAGAGTGTTCCCTTTAATAATTCTTTTTCTATTTTTAAATGTTAAGTTTATAAGACTCTACAATTTTCGTAAATAGCTTCTTTTGATATCTTATATAATGGATATATGGAGCTTTGCCACACTAATGCGTCATGCTGTATATAATGGGTTTATCATTATTTTAATTTTTAATACAATACAGCATAATCGCAAAGATTTAACTAAATACATGACAGCAGTGGGAAGGAACTAGCGCGCCACTAGAAATATTGAATTGACAAATGCGTAAGTTATAGTTATGTCTATGTGTGTGCATTCAAGTAGACAGGTTTGTAGTGAGGATGGTGCACCAATTACAATGATTTAATTTTAGATGGAGTTTGTACGACTATTACACCGTAAGGGTGTACTTTGGATGTGTATATTCCGTACGTCGCTAATTTTAGAGGGTACATTAGAAAAATATGTTATGTATTTCATTGAGTTTTCTATTTATCAGGATGTACAACAAAACTTGTATTCTCAGCGTACAAAATAACATAAGAAAAAAGAAGTACCTATTTTTTTTAAAAAATATGAATTCTATGAAGAGAAAATAAATGTTGCTGAGCACCTCAGGTGTGAATATTTCGGAGGCGCAATTCATTTAAAGCGCGTAGTCTCTGGTGAGGAACATCTGTCTTCTGTTTGATATATCTGTATAAAAAGAAATCATTCTGCGATGAATCTTACAGCTTACTTATAATACGATTGTTGAAGATATTCTTCACATTTCTCGCATTATGAGCGGTGCAACCACCTTGCTGAAACCAGATTTCTTGGAAATTAACGCCACACGAGCAAACAGCGGGAATAATTTTATCAAATAGCATGATTAAATATTTATCGGTATTAAGGGTGCCATCAATAAAGAAGAGGAAATGTGATCCTGTTTGAAGAAGGTATAAAAACAATTTACCCAATCTACTGGAATTGAAAAAGTAATTAAATAAATCAATCTTCATTCGTCACAAATTTCATTTTAGGTGCAAAAATGCAACATCCCACAGAAATATTAAATTCAAGAGCATCAATCAATCTTGTTTGAAATTTATTTTATGCTACACGTTAAAAACGAGTAATATTTATATAAAATGCAATGTATAAGTTTTCAACGTGTATACATAAAATGCTTTTTGGTAAAAGATCAGGGGCAACATTTTCATACATGTCTAGTAGACATGTCAAACGGAAGCGCGATACACACCACCTGTTCTCGTGAAAAATATTACTAACGAACGAAAATATTATCTCTTTCTTCGCCCCAGCTCATATAGCATCTGTTGGACGTTTCTCTTCAAACGATCTGTGTTGGCTTGGAAAGTTCAACAAAACCAAAATTTAATAACTCTTCCCGACGGTCTCGGAAAACATTATTCAAATATTTTCTAGTCAAACTAGTTCTTTCAGGAAATTTGGTGCAACAGACGCATGAATTTAAAAGGAAAAAAAGCAGGGACAAGTTTGGAATTACCTTTTTTACTGACTCCCTTCTCTTTACGCCTAGTCCTCCTCACAAATTGCAATATCTACATACAAATGAAAGAATTCATTTCCATTGCAGACGAAAGCCATTACTTTCGAATTAAATATTCAAACCGTTCTATTGATTCTGTGCCCGAAAGGTCGGGCCCTGAAAGTTGCGAACGCTACGGCCCGACGGGAGGGGAGCCTTAAGGAAAATCTATATTAAAAAGGGGGGACAGTATTCAGTATTTTTCCAATATTGATGTTTTATTAAAATACCCAAGGATCGCATGAAATTCAAATGCGATGCCCTCAGCGGATGTTATACCCACCTAACAAATTTCAAGTGGTAAGAAGTCAGACGTCGATTCTTTATCAAATTATGAAACGGTCTTATATTGATAAAGTTTCGCCACATGTACCCCATATATAGTACCGCTAGTTTACTACACGCAAGTTATTGTAATGAACTCCTATTTTAAGAGTTTATTGTGTTACTTTATTAGATGGACTAAAGGAGAAAATAACTTAAAAATCACAAAATGGTCTTGATGATACTAACAATGGAGGAGCAGTTGTAATATTAATCCATACTGCACAATAATTGAGCTTTTGATCCTGCTACATACTCACAAAGGTGTGCTAAAAATTACTGCAATTATTGTTCCGTTATATTAGATCTGAAGATACCTCTCACCCAATTCCCTCCTACAATTGCACTTTAGTGAAGTCCGCCTTGTATAGCTACAGATAAAAATCCATGGTTTACTCCGTCAGTAATACGGACAGTTTGAGTGAGTGTTCGAAGTTGAAAACCTAAGAGGCCGAGCAATAGTTTCAATATAACATATTGTCATGAGTTTTATTTTCGGACACAAACCCTGGATTCGGCACAATAAATAACACCAACTTTCTAACTACGTTAAAATGCTTTATTAATTAATTCAATTTATAAAACCCAACAAATCATGCATCATATAGAATGTAGCCTTAGAGTCTTGAACTCAGACGCAGACTAATATAATCTAAACTCTACTTATTCCAACGGCTCCTCATAGTTAATTTGTTCCAGAAATGTCCACTCCACCACAATCCAGAACAGTTGTAATTCCAAAAATTACAAAAAGTTAACCGCCAGTAGTTATTACACAACATATTGCGAGAATACAACAATTTCAACACTATTAATCCAAATATATTAGGAAAATAAACTTTCGATTTTGCAAAACAATATCGATTGTGTGTTGAACATTTATTACAATTTTAATATTATGATGAATCTTACTTTCGGAGGTAAACCTTGGGTTCCGTACAATTAAATAACACACCCTCTAATTACGCCAATTCGCGCTATTTATTAAGCTCTTCATTCAAAATTAAAAAGACAATCCCCGCTGGAATCAAACCAGTTGTGTTATATACAGCTAACTCGTACGCCATCAAGGTGATCTGCAGGTGTTACTCCGAATCTCTCTGATTCTTCTCCACAACCTTAGAAAGCTGTTCGTCAATGGTCCAGTTGAACTTTTCAACCATGCCGTCTGATTGAGGTGCAATAACGTTGTCGTGTTTTTGTAATATCCATCAAGAAGTAGCCCAAACAACGCACTCCAGATTTTTACGTCGAATAAAAATCCTTAAATGTTCCATCAACGTTTATTCAACGTAAATATCTGAAGTGTGTTAAGTGGGGAATTTTTTGTAAAACCTTGGATTCGGGATTACACCCTTTGATCTGATCTAATTCCAAAGCAACGCCAAATCTGCTGAACACATTATCAACCAAAACTTGCGCTACCGTTGCTGTTTCTTGGTTAGGAACTGAGAAGGCTGAGGATGCATTTATTGCCTCTATTTGCTACCGGAAAAGGACTAGGCAGTCCTGATGTGGCCACATCAATTACCATTATTTCAAGCAGCACCCCTACGTTGTGTTACTTTATCCATCCTCTGGGAGGAGTCTTAGAGCGCTTGCTACTGGTAGAAATCTCGCACCTTCGACACCACGTCTTCACATCCTGGCAATTCACACAATAAAGCTTTTCTCGAACCTTCTCCAGTGTCTTATTAACCCATAAGTGGCCTCAATATTTTCCATGATAGATTTCCTCTAGGACGTTTGGAATCTTCTTTTTAGATACCAACAGTTCTTATTTGATTATCATGCCGTCTGCGTTCTCCCACCTACCCTTTAGTGGGCCTTTTTCCACTATCAAGGAATCCCATTTTGTCCACAGCGCCTTTAATGTTGGTCCTCTATCAGAGATTTCGCTCCATTCTCTACATACGCTTCCATCTGGTCTGGTCAATCTATCGTTCTTGTAATGCACTCCATCCAAACCCTCTGTCTAATCAGCGAGAATAACGTTACAGGGAATATGTAATATTCCTTAAATGTTGAATTTGTTTTCATACCTAATCAATTTAAAAAAAAACACTTAGTATCCCTAACAATTTTCTATTTAAGCATATGTTGCGAGATATCTTTGAAAAGAAAGAAAGAAGCTACTTAACTATGTAAAAAGCTGCGTGGCGTCCATTTCAGATATGAAAGTTGTTACCAAT
Source organism: Osmoderma eremita (assembly GCA_031763485.1). Lineage (NCBI taxonomy): Eukaryota > Metazoa > Arthropoda > Insecta > Coleoptera > Scarabaeidae > Osmoderma > Osmoderma eremita. Next base: position 11,828 of record JARFOC010000718.1, on the reverse strand, counting down.
AGCTTCGAAACCGCCATCTTGAATTTTATTTTGATATCAGTTATAAGTGTCCGTAATTTAACCAATTAACTTTCATATGAAACTTTTTTTTTCATGTCTCCATAAATCCCAATATTTTACATGAGAAAATAGCCCTTTCGAATCTTTTTCAGTTAATTCATAAACTCTTCCGAATTTCAAGCTTTTCTTAACGAAATCTGAATCAGTAGTAAAAACTCCACAACTTCGTTCATTCAAAAAAACATGTATGTTGGTAATAACAAAAACTTTCATCCATGGTAAACTTGTCGATCTGGAACTCCGACATACGCGGATAATTACTATTGATTAGATCCTATAGGAAATCGCAGATAAATTTAAAATGGTATTAGTGAAAAATAATCACATTCTTAAAGAGAAAACTTGTCAATTTGAAACATTTTATCCTAAATATGCCTTGGAACATGAAACTTTAGAAATTCACAGCAATTGAATTGAATTCTAATCGCGAAGTAGAGAAAACTGAAAGATCATATTCAAACTTGCTACAGGACTATTTACAAGAATTATAGTGGTTAGGAGTACTACTTACTTGGTTACTTGATGTTGCGACATCACCCGATCACATTTGATTAATCCTACCTGCTACTATGGTCTTATTATAGAGCGGATGGTATCCTAGAGTTCATCAAACAAGTTCAAGTCCCCAAGGTAGCTCGGAATATATTCAAAAAGGTCTTCTCCAGATCAACTAGGGAAGTAACTGCCTTCTCATTAACCACAAAAAGCCAAGAGCCTGAAGTGTTTCCGAAGACTTATGTTCCATAAGGAAAAAAACTATCTTTCCAAAGATTGGGAAGGCACCCCTAACAGCGATGGCCACAGGACAGTGTCACACTGTCACATGTTCTACTGTTCTTTCGACCTCCATAGAGAGTCGAAATTCGGTTTTATTGCATTACCCGATTCTGTACAGGTGCTTTCTGAGTCGGCAGTGATCTGTGAAAACAGAAGTAATCATTTTGGCCCCAATTTTGTAGTTCTGACATGATTCGCTGAATATATCAAACGGCATATATCAAACCAGCAGAATTGCTCCAGTATTTCTGCGGTCTTTCTGTTTTAACCAGAAATTAATTAGTTGTTTCTTTAGAAGCAATGTTCATAGTTAATTCAAAGTAAATAGCATTAAAATCACGTGTTGCTTCTTGGATATTTCTTTTCCTCATTGATTCCACAAATAAATTAAAATTCGTTCGCACCGATTTTAAAAGTATGCCAAAACATGTTGCAGTCATAAATCCTAACACGTTACGATGTTGCATACAGCTAGTGATTTAACTTTCCAGAAATGCTACATATGCTGCAATCTATGCAAACGCGCTAACTAGTTATAATAAAACTGGGCAAAACAGCAAAAAGAAGAAACCCTAATTACATGCTGCTAATTAATATCAACGCCGCCACCAACTCGGTAATTAGTCGCGAAAACCTCAACCGACGCCAGACCCCTCCACTTCATACTGTTCCACACACACATTTTAAAAAAGTTCGACTACTCGCCTAGCGCGTTCTTCGCCAGTACGGCCGCCTCATCGATTCGTGATTTCTGCTTTAATTTTAAGTTTGGTAATTAGTTTTAAAGTTGCTCGCAAGGCCCGAGAGTCAGTTTCAAAAAGTCGAATCGGAGGAGGCTGCTCGTTCGTTCGCCGACTAGGCTCTCGGCGTCGGAGAACTCGAACTTACACCCGCATGTCATTGACAGGTTATTAAATTTTCATTACGTCACACTGTCCTACTATCACCGAATACGGGTTTATCACGAGTTTCTGCGAGGGTATAATTAGTCAGGGCCGAAATTTAATTAAATTATCACCACTCGATCGATCACCAACGGATCTCTCATTTTTTCCGACGTCTCTGTTAAATTTCAGTCACCTCAGGTCATTAATCATAACGTTTTCTTTAATGGAACGCTTCAGGTTTTGCGAATTCAGATTGTTCTATTCTCAACACTTAGATTTATCAGAAGATTATACGTTTAAAGAGCAAATGAACTTTAACTAGAAGGAGGTGTACCACAAGTGACAGTTATAACACATTTACTACTACACAAAAAAAGAAAAATGGGGGATAAGAAAGTTTGGTGGAGGCGCCAGTGAAACTTTATACACATTATGTAAATACAAGTAGATCTTAAAAGTTATTGCAGACTACACAATCTTGAAATATTGAGCTGATATTTACCTTTTTCCCAGTTTTAATCATAAACTAGTTTTAGTTTAGTCAGTATTATGCAGTGATAGGAAAATATACGCAACAACGTCAATATCTGTAAAGTTAATCAAGGCGTTGAAATAAAATTTTACAAGTGAAAAGTAGCGACGGGGATCATCGCTGAAGGTCAATTTAAAATATAAGGTATTTCAAAAAGGAAATTATGGCGCATTAAATAGCATAGCCTGTATATTTGTACATTTTGGTATTGTCCTCGATAACACGATTTCAAAAAAATAATACTACTTGTGTTTGGGATTTACATACAAACGCAAACCTTTAATTAATTAAAGTATTATTGATAAATTAATATTAATTAATTTTAAAATCCTTTTGTTTTTTTTTGAATACTTTTATTTGAAGTACATCAATTCTCTAATGATTTATCCGCATACATATTATCTTTACCAAAAATAAAAGCAGAATCGTGTGAATGTGCTCCTTCTCAAGTTAATTACAGTCCGCCTTTATATCATCTCGCAAGTTTTCTCTTGCGGCTCTTCTCTAAAGGCTCAAAAGTGTTGTTTTTATTTTGAATAGAAGTAAATCCATACTTCTCACCAATTAAACGATAAAGCCAATTTACCAATGCCCAACATAAGTCCATACCGTCTGTATCTGTTATAAAATTATTATCATATTATTATTAGGGAATAACTTCAAAACCTTTCCTTCTAGTATACGGAGTTTTTTCATGCAAAAAGGCGCTCGACTATAATCCTTGGTATAACCAGTGACGGTAACGGTAATAAGTTTGCTGAACCTAATCATATTGTTAATGGCTTCCGCGTTGACTTCAGTAACGATCCACCCGTGCAGATGTGCATAACTTTAACTCACTACCCTATCGATTTCGATATGTCACTTAGGAGTAAATTAATAAAGTCCATGGTTTCTTTAAGATACACACGTACAGCATTTTCTGCCTAGTTTTCTTTACTCGGCATTACAGCTTCGTCTTTGCATATCATATCATTAATCTCCGAATTTCTACTAACACTTTTCCTAGTAGTTGCATGAATTACCCTAGCACACAAAATCGTTTTCTATTACCAAATTAAAAGCCCGTATCCATAATATCTAATTTTACTTAAGTATTTCAGAAAGTACTGTACATTTATGTATATTAATTACAAAATAAAATTTCTGTAAAATTACTTGTAGCCAATACTCTGGCGCGAAGGTAATACCACCATGAATTATATGCGCATATAAACATTAATAAAATGTAAATATACACGCACATAATAACTTTAGGATCACACAAACACAGCTAATTAATGCACAGCATTATACTAGCGACAGACATTCCCACGTAGAGACTGCTGTTTCGGACTTCTTTCCTCATCAGTGTACGACGGGGAATGTCCGCCAATTCTCAGCAACGCCGCATGTATACCACCCTTTACACTAGATATGACCATGAAAAATCATAGGCGACATCTAACGCAAAGAGGCGCACACTCATAGCATTGATTTCAACGAGCGACACAGTCGTAAATCGTTGAAATCGTTGAAAGATGCGGCAGTTATTAGAGTGCGGCGTTTATTCCATTCGGCATCATTTTCTTGCGGCGCCTATTAGAGTGCGGCTTGACACTATGTACCGTGTCTGTTCACTTCATTCTTTACGCGTTAATTCGGCTAAATCTGGGATTCTGTTTTTTTGGTAACCAACCAGTGCGTAATACTTAGCTTCGGCGTGTACATTACATATATATACATGGAGATCCCTTGCCTGTGGTGGAAAATATCTTTGTGTAGTGTTGCATCCTAATTTTCGTTTCAGGTAACAAATATGTAAGTATATCCAACGGGCCTACGGCAGCTTGAGAATATTGTATCTCTACGCTACTTCCTCGCGCAAAGTGTTATCCAGAAATATACCGTATGAGCTGAAGCTCCAAAGACCCAAAACGAAACGAC